>CAHIKZ030001868.1:1932500-1957500 GCA_903632075.3 Acanthosepion pharaonis
AGGGTGACGCAGACGTAATTTTTGTAATATTTTTAATAAATAAAAATGCGACGTGTATTTCATAGACGAAGTGTTTCCAATAATAACGTTTGGTGTAACAAAAATGTCGGATTAAAAATAAATCTATTAATTCTTTAGAAATTGCTTTGTTCCTGTTTCGGATACGAAACAAGGCAGCTATGATATTTGGGGAAAATAATCTAGGCTCATTGGACTGTCATAGCTCGAACTCTACTCTCACGTGGCAAAGGTTTTATGAATTGAGTTGGATCTTTTCTAATAGATTTCTTTACCCTAAATTGAAATGATGAACCCTCTTGCTGTTGTGAACTTCTGATCCAGTTTTCCTCTCTACTGTTCTCTTATTTTAAACTTATTCAAGATTCTCTTGATGGTTCTTGAATGTACTTTGAAGATTGAAGCCAGAAAATGAATGTTGGTAGCATTACCGAAGACCTGAAAGATTATTTTTGTTCCACCATTGCTCAGTTGTAAAGACAGTGGGTCTGACACAAAACGATTTTAACCTGTTCTCTTTCTAGCTAAATACCCGAAATGGTTTGTCAGTGATTCTTACGACAAGTGGTGTCAAGATGGCTAAACGTCATATCTCTCACATGCCAAACGTCTTATGGATTTTAGATGTTTTCTAATTGACCTCTTTACCTCGAATTTGAACAGATGATCCCTCTTCCGGTTGTGACCTGATCCAGTTTTTCTCTTTACTGTTCCCTCTTTTTTAAAAACCTTTTCAACATTCTCTTGATGGTTTATGAATGGACATTGAAAATGGAAGCCGGAATATGGATGTTGGTACAATTACTGAAGGCCTGAATGATCATTTTCCTCTCAACATTGCTCACTTGGGAAGCCTGTGGAGCTGGCAAAAACGATTTTAATCTGTTCTCATTCTAGCTGTATAATTGATTTTTTTTTAGGTCTATGTTGAAATTATGATCCCTCTTGACCGTTTAAATTGCTAAATAGTGCGTAAATTCCTCCTTGGAGGAGTGTACGCACTCGGATACTTACCTGGTGCAGGGATCCGTCCCTGCGCTGGTAGTATCACGGCTAGGACTATCTTGGACCGGCTCCGGCCTGGACCAGCTATGACTAGCTTAGACCAGCTCTGACCAGCTTGGACAAGCTATGACCAGCTTGGACCAGCGGCCCAAGTGGAAACATTCGGGTCCCCCACGTTAAAAACTGACCTTGTGTCACAACCTGACTCAGTGGGGTGTCAAGTAAATATCTTACTCTTGGGGCCTCCTGTTCCAGTTTCCCTCTCTACTGTTCCCTCTTTTTAAAACTTATTCACCATTTCCTTGATGGTTCTTCATGAAAGTCAGATTATGTATTTTAGTTCAATTACTGAAGGTGTGAATAATCTTTTTCCTCTCACCATTGCTCACTTGGGAAGACATAGTGGGCCTGACACAAAATGATTTTAACCGGTTTTCTTTCGATCTGAATAACTCAAAGGGGTTTTCAGTGATTCTTTTGAAAAAATAGCGAGACGATGTGTAAACATGTTATCTGAAAACCTGTGAAAAAGAAAATCAGTTTAGTGTTTTTTATAGATTTTAAACATTTTGTGTGATGGAAAATTATGATGCTACACAACTTGGACAATTTTGCTGTTATATCCGGCATATATGTATATGATTTATCTGCACAATGTCCCTTAAACGGAAATTGTTTACAAAACAATGTAATATACCAAGCCACAGTAAAATCACCAGATAATGAAGAAAAAGTATACATAGGAGTAACTGAAGGACCCTGGAAACAAAGAAATTATACACACAAAACATCTTTCATAAATAGTAAATATGTGAACAGTACAATGCTTTCTAAGTATATCTGGGAAATTAAAAACAAAACGCACATCACACCAAAAACATCTTGGAAGATAAGGAAAAAATCATCAGCCTATAACAACCAATCAAAAACTTGCAAACTTTGCTTGGAGGAAAAATAACTATCATTACTTTCCCCGACCAAAATAAATTATTAAATAAAAGATTCGAGCTCATCTCAAAATGCAGTCATGAAAATAAATTTTTACTACGTAACCTAAAAAAATGAAAAACGGGAAAAATAAAATAAAAACAAATAAATATACGAATAAACAACAAAACAATAAAAAATAGAAATAAAAATAAAAAATAGAAATAAAAATAAAAAATAAAAAATAAAGAAATACTATGTTACTTAAAAATCGAAAACCAAAATAGAAAATATACAACTAAAATAAATTGACCTAAGTTCATCCAAGTAAATAAATAAACAAACCAATCCCAAATAAAGATAATCAATTAAAAACTGTTCCCGCCAAAATAATAGTTAGAATAAACTACAACAATCAACCCCCAAAATTGAACAAATAGCTTTAATTAAATTCTCAAACCAAAACAAAACTGTTAAATAAGTGATATAAACAAATTTTTATTACGTTAATTAATAAATAAATAAGTAAAATAAAAAACAAAAAATAAAAATAAAAACAAGCAATATAATTTGACCCAAACAAATAAACAAACAACTTCCGGTAAAATAACCGCCATAATAGAATACCCACAATGCACCACTAACCCGCATATATATAAATAGCCGAGAAAAATAGGGGCATATATGGCCTGACGATTGCATATAGCATGAAACAGACTGTCGCCTCTAAGTGTTGACTTCTATGTTCACTTTTATATTTACACACGGTCTATCTCTGATAGTGAGCACTTTATTCCATAAATATAACACACCTTAAGACTATATTTCTTTATATATATATATATATATATATGTGTGTGTGTGTGTGTGTGTGTGTGTGTGTGTGTGTGTGTGTGAAAAGTGTATATAAATATAAATAAATATAAGTATGTATAATTATTTATATATTATATGCGCGGTACTTATTAGAAAGCGCTCAATATCAGAGATAGAGCTAACCAAGTATGTATATGTGTCTGCATACATTGATGTTTGCGTTAGTACGATGAATGACAAAACGACGAAGTTTCCCCCACCACTTCCACAATAACACCAATACACGCAATCTACATAAACCCAAATTTTTTAAAACATTAATCAGTTTGTCTGACGATCGCTAAAGCGTGAAACCCAGGGTCACAAACTTACATCTATCCAACCAAATATATATATATATATATATATATATATATATATATATATTTGGTTGGATGAAATATGCACGTTAAAGTAACGCGAATTAACAGCGTCTAAGAATTTGAATGAAACCTGTCGTGTAATTGATTGGGGTTGTTGTAGCTTCTTCCTTTAATGTCGGTCTTATATCTAGAGACGAGACGCGTTAAATTTGAGCAACATCAAGCCGAGACACTAGAGTTAAAAATAGGAAATTGAAATGATACATATGACACACTCATATCCTCTCTCCCACCTCACTTCCTCACTTCGTTAACTTTGCGTATACTTGTGAATTTCTTTTCATTTTTCATTTCAACTTTTGGAAGTAAAGTCTGATGATCCAGAGCCCTGTCAAAGGGGTTATGGTGAAATAACTTATTACATGGAATCTTAACGTGGTCTGTCTTTTATTCAAACATATCTGCTCTGAATTTTACATTGAGCTCTCTGGATATCATCCTCCTCAGGTCTACCCATACGGATTACCTAAGTTTGCATAAACTATATATATATATATATATATATATATATATATATATATATATATATATATATATATATGTTTGTGCGTGTATATATAGATTTAGGCAATTTTTAGTCATTATCAAGGATGATTTTATTTTTTTTTTTTTAACTCAATGTTTGGGTTATTTATAGGTGTGTCTGAAGTTATAGGAATGTTTCGTTTTTCAAACACGATCAGCACGTTGCAGCCATGCTCATAGTTAATAGTTATTTAGTGTTGGCTTTTACTTTTTTTCTTATTAGTGGTTTCATTACTTTTAATTATTTTTTACATGTTGATGGGGCTATCGTATTTGTATTTTCTACTAGTATGTTTCGGGTGGAGTTTGGTAGCTTTCGGGTGGAGTTTGGTAGGTTTTTGTGTGTGTTTAAATGAGTACTAATTGAACTTTGGTAAAATAGGTTTTTATATATCTACAGAGAAATAGAGAGAAAGAGAAAGAGAGAGAGAGAGAGAGAGAGAGAGAGGAAGAGAAAGGAAATAAATTCCTATGAAAATAATTATATAAACAACTTTTCAATTACTTATTGATTTTAGAAACTTTCCTTATTGGTTATATAAATACATTGATACCAGAAACCGAACTGCAAACATTGCACAGACACACACACACGCGCACTCACCCACACACAGACATATATATATATATATATATATATATATATATATATATTTTTATATATGTATAAATCTAATAGGCTTGTTAATAAAATTTAAAAGAGTAAAAAGCCAAGAAAATTATCCAATATTGTCAATAAAATTGATATTTATTATATATTAACCTTTTGACTTAATTGAAGCACGAAGAGCTATCGGCATATATATATATATATATATATATATATATATATATATATATATATATATATGTTCAGTTAACTCATTGTTTTGCTGTGTGTTTGTGTCTTAGTTCTCATACACAGATTGGGTAAATAAATAACCTCCCCACTCCTGAACTAATCCAAAGTATAATTGATTTTGAAGTGGATGCACCTGGCTTTTGCAGGTCAGGTATTTTTTCATTCGAAAACATTATTAGAGAGGCAAAGAAACCAATGTTGTAAAATTGTTTTCTTTTTTGAAGGAGGCCAGATGATAAATACTAAGAAGAAAACAATATGTTCAAAGTGAAAATAAATATATTTTTCTATAAGAGATTAACAATAATAATTATAATAATTTTATCCTTCTCTCTCTAATCTTATCTATCTAGATAGCTTATTCATTAGAATATCAATCTATCTATCAGTTCCAGTTTGTTCATTATCTATCTATTTCAGTTGTTTCATTATCTATCTATCTATCTATCTATCTATCTAGCTATCTATCTATCTATCTATCTGTTTCAGTTTGATCATTAACTATCTGTTTCAATTTGATCATTATCTATCTATTTAAGTTGGTCCATTATCTATCTATCAGTTTCAGTTTGATCATTAACTATCTATTTCAGTTAGTTCATTATCTATCTATCTATCTATCTATCTATCTATCTATCTATTTCAGTTTGTTCCTTACTATCTATCTATCTATCTATCTATCTATCTCAAACTAGTCCATTTGTTGGGTGTAAGGCATTTCTCTTAAGAGTTCGTTGGTGGCGTTGTAACATTCATTCATTTTATTAAGTTATCACACTTTATGCCACTGTTGTAACCCCTCCCTTACATCTCCCAATTGTCGTTCAATGTAACATTCAGGGCAAAATACTACAATTGTAGTTTTTCAGTTTATTTGATGTTAAAATGCTAGTACTTACGGATAAATAAACTGAAAAACTACAGACAACAAGTTTTTCTTCAAGGATCAAAACTCGCACTATGGATGAACAGGATTTTAATGCATATATTATGTTTTCTAGCGATGGATGTCGCCAATAATCGCATTAATACTTCTGATTAATTCTATGTGTGATTATTCTTTGGATGTAAATCATATGCTTCCTAATGTTTTATATATAATATTTTATATATATATATATATATATATATATATATATATATATATATATATATGTGTGTGTGTGTGCAGACAGAAACTTTAAGTAATTTAAATTGGTTCCAGCAAGTTGGTGAATGTTGGAAATGGCCAGGCTTGTACAGACCAAACAGGAAGGGACCAGAGCAAAAACAGGCCTATCTCCTTATATATATATATATATATATATATATATATATATATATATATATATATATATATATATATATATAACTTCCTTTTGTTTTTGTCTCTTAGCTGTGATTTATTTTTGTATCTCTCATAATCTCTGTTCTGCCAACGATTTAAGAAAACTCGTTCAGCATGTTTAATTTACCGATTTCATTCTCTATCCATCGAGCTATCTACCCGTGACACTGTACATATTGATAAAAGCGATTCTATTTTATGTGCTCTGATCTGTCTCCATAAAATATTATATAGATAAATCGTTATTTCGGCAGACAGTTGAACAGAGAGTCGAAGAGTCATCTTGAAAAATATAAAAAAGAAGCCATCGATTCATTGTTAAATGAAAAGTTTACAGGCATATGCATGAACTAAGTATTAAATCACCTGACAAAAACTGATTGATAAAAGTTGGAGACAACATTAAAATATAGAAAGATATAAATGTTTTTTTAATAGACAGAATGTTACAAGGTCGACTGTTTCGGACAGACGAAACAGAAAGAGACAAGAACGAAAAACAAGTATATTATATTTTTTACAATGATATTAATTTTTAGAATGGCGTTCCGCCTATACAAGGACCAAGAGCCACTCGAGGTAGAGGGTTACAGAGTAAGAGGCATCGTGACAATGTCAAGAGGCAAGGAATCACCGGAAGTGAAAGAGAAGAAAACCTATTTAGAGCGGACTGGAAACCTAATCCTAAAAAGTGAATTAAATCTACCGGCCTGTGCATTAGCGAGTCATAGTAAAGAAATTAAAAACATTAAAATAAACAGATATGAATCAGCATTAACAGAGATAAGGTTATAAGATCATCAGATGTGTACAGACCAAACGGGAAAGGACCAGAGCACAAACAGGCCTATCTCCTTATATATATATATACATATATAAATTTTCTTTTTTTTTTTTTCATTTTTCGTTTCATCTATTGGAAGTGCTATCTGATGATCCGGTGTCCTTTAAAAGGGCTCCGGTGAAATAAATTATTATAATGGAACCTTAAAGTGGTCTGTTTTTTTTAATATATATATATATATATATATATATATATATATATATATATATATATATATATATATATATAAAGAAATATAGTCTTAAGGTATGCTATATTTATGGAATAAAGTGCTCAATATCAGAGATAGAGCGTGTAAATATATAAAAGTGAACATAGAAGTCAACACTTAGTGGCGACAGTCTGTTTCATGCTATATGCAATCGTCAGCCTGACGATTGCATATAACATGAAACAGACTGTCGCCCTAAGTGTTGACTTCTATGTTCTATATATATATATATATATATATATATATATATATATATAAAAGAGAGATAGATAGATAGATAGATAGATAGATAGAGAGAGAGAGAGAGAGAGAGAGAGAGAGAGAGATAATAAAGAGCCGGAGACTTTAATTATCCATTTCGTTTATATTTTTTGTGAATACCGAGATGTTCATCTCATCAGAAGGAAAACCTGCTCAGCGACGGACATTTTAAATTGGCAGTGGGGAGGGAGGGTGAGAGAAAGGTGTTGGATAAAGATAGGGGTGAGTGATTAGTGGGTTCCTCAACCAAGAATCTTCTCTCCACTTTTTTTTAGATTTTAATATTAATTTGTATGTTATTTTAGCCGATGCCGTTTGTTGTTTTACGCAGAGATAAATCAGTTCGATTCAAATTAATTTAATTAAATGGATCTTAATCTAAATAAAATTCGGTGTTACTATGGTAAAACTTAAGCATTTGTTTTTTGCCCGAAGTCTTATAGTCAGTGAAGACATTTAGTGGAAGTAGTTTGTGGAGGGGATGGTGAGAAGAGAAAGGCGGGTAGTGGTAGCTTTAGCAGCCTGCCCTGCGTAGATATTTCTTAATTTTTGGAACTATATTAAATGGGTTTTACCATGGGTTGATTGATATGATGTGGTCACTAGTACAATTAACAATTAGAAATCACAATAATATGTCAGATACAATCAGCGGATACAGTAAATGACGCTGGAGAATTAATAGTCATTTAAAAACAAATACCAAACTTAAAATCCACACAGGCTATTTGGACTGATAAGAATTAGCTCTTTCTGTTTAACCCAAGATATTCTTTCGCTTCCCATTGTTTTAAGCAATTCATTTTCCATCGCCTGTTTTGTTAGTTTCTATCGAAATATAACATTACTGAAAATAATAATCTGGAGTATATTAAAAAGAAATACTTGTGCTTAATTTATCTAAAAAAGACCCTCAACGCTTACAGCCATATCATGTTGAAACAGCGAACTTAAGAAACGTCGAACCTGGTCAATACTTAAATGGTGTGGGGTTGATAATACTTTGATGTGCAGGTGGTGTAATGGTGCAATTGTTAATCGGAGAGCCGAGTTCAAATTTCAGTTGGATTCTGTATATTCACTTATGCGCAAATACACATGGGTAACATATGGATCCACCTCTTCCCCCAGCTATGGATTAATTAGTAAACATTTTACCACGAAACCATTAACATCTTCAAAAAAATTTTACAATCAAAAAATATTTTCTGGCATTAAATAAACTGCAAAGGGTTGATAAGCCGTAAAAACGAACGAATCAATCAAAACCCGACCTCAAGTGAAATTTGTATATAAGATCCACAGCTAAGGATACCCGAAAAATGGTCGGTTACCTCTTCCTAAAATTACCTGACTCCTCCTGCTTTCCTTTACTTCTAAAAGTGCCAAAAATCAAAAATGGAGTACTGCTGTCATATAGGGGAAGGAGCTACACAGTCTTCTCTTTTTTTCAAGTGTTGTTATCCAAAAGCGTCTTTGCGACTTTAGGGGTGATGAAATATTTCCCACCCTATAACCATTTTATCACAGATAAAACGTCGCCAGCCTCTCGCTGTTCTACCGCTATTTCCATGGAGAGTGCTCACATGAGATACATTCCAGGATTATAACCTCACGGATGAGACCATCTGTGCCACGCACTTTGAAGCGAATCAATCTCATTTCATTCGTATTCCATTGCTGAGATATTGTTATTGTGAAGCACACCTATTCTATAGTTAATAGACTCTCCCACGTAATATAAGTAGGAGTAGTAAAAAAACATGAGTCAGTCGATGTCGGACGACCGGCTGAACGGTTGAACTCTCTGCCTTCGGGCGGGGAGGAACCCAAACGAGGCTACGCCGAAGGGCGGAGTCTCTTTCGGGGAGGTAAATCGACCCTGAACCTGTTTATACGGGTTCAAAGGGCATATTTTTGGCCGAGCCCACGTGCTCGGAGATCCCGCGTTAAACCGGCCTTGTGCCACATGATACCCTCGTAGCGGGGGGGGGTGACTAAATAGTAGTCGATGTCGGACGAGAGTTAGCCGAATACGAAAGTATCAGCGACCACAACAATATTACTCTGCGTAACACCTATTATATCAAGTTCCTAACGTTTTGTACGTCGAACCTATTTTAGGACCGATTTAGTACAAATACAAGCCTCCACTGTGAAATAACTCCACAACAGATATAGATTTAACTTGATCTGCTGCTCAGTGGAATCGACTTCCCAAGAGGATGCTTCCTTGATTTTTACAATCTTAAGCTGTTCACGTTTAGGTTTAACTGTGATCTTACACACATATCTTCATAAACTCTGTCTCTTACTCTGTAAACCACTACCTTGAAAAAAATAGTAAGTCATCAATAATTCTTTTGTAAATGTTACGCCTCTTATGACGTAAGCGAATAAGATCTTTTCAGAACCTACTCTTTTTAATACGGTATATATCTGTCCTCCTCTAGGGCTGTGAATACTGGACAATCTCTTCGGAGATGAAGCAGTGACATGAAGTAACAGAAATGTGGTTCTGCAGAGGGATGGTGAGAATACCATGGAGCGAACATGTGAACAACGACGAAGTTTTAGAGAAAATGGAAACAAAAAAAAGGACACTTATACCGGATATCAGAAAGAGACGGTTTAAATTTCTAGGGCACATCGTGAGGAAACAGGTTTGGGGAGTTAACTACTGGAAGGCAAGAGAGACAGACGAAAATGAGGCATAACCTATCTAGAGAAAACGGAATGAGAGGAAAAGAAATACTTGAAAATAAAAATAAAAAACAGACAAAACAGTTTTAAACTCACCGTTATTATTCTCCGAGAATATTTGCCACCAAAGGCGAGAGCAACCAGTCTGCCCTGCTGTTGCGACTATTACTTAGCAAGAGTTATTAATGGAGCGGAAACTGAAAGAGAGCAAATGAAATACGGAAAATAATAATAATAATAATAATAATAGTAAATAATGAAATTAAAAAGAAAAAAAAAACAGGGCAACAAATTGCTTCCGAGTAACGATATTAAACGTTAACTGCAGACTGATTCAATTTGCAGAGAACATCATTAGAGTGAAGAAGTGTCCAAATTAAAGAGACTCACTGAAAGGCAGTATCGAAAAATAATGGAAAACTTGACGAGGGGCCGGGGTAGCATCGGGTTGCAAATTAGATGAGGATTGTGGTTGATTGATACCGCGTAAGAGGCGGTGATTTTTTTTCTGATTTCAAAATTGGCAAAAATTTGTATAACCTCTTTATTATCGCTTGAAGAAAAAGGAAAAAAAAATAAGAAGAAATATATTTATTATTGTTTTATTTTCAATTGTATTATATTTTCTTTTTCTTGAGAAGGGAATAAATAAATTCGAGAATATTTTGTTTAGTTTAAATTAGATTTTTTTTTTCTTCCGTTACTGAATTTGAAAGTTCCCTATTTCGTTTAATGAAAGAAACGAAGCATTTCCATCTTTTATTTCCTTCAAACAAGATTCCACTGAACTCGCTAGGAATATTCGCGCTGTAGGTGAAGTATATTGTTTATATGACGAAAATCAGTAAAGGATTTTGAAATAAACACTTATTTGATTTATTTCACAATGTGAAGCACATAAACACATAAACGCACAGACACAAACATATATATATATATATATATATATATATATATATATATATATATATATATATGTATGTATATGTGTGTGTTTTATTTATTTGGTAACAATCCCTCTTTTATGCGAGTTTCATTGAAGAAGACTAAAATGTTTTAAGAATTATGTTTTTATTCAATATTTCTCGTGTTCGTATACGTGTTTTCTTATCGGGACATAAAATGCGTAACAACTATCCAAATCTTCCGTATAAGCATGCACATTCGGCTATTCAGTTAACCATTGACAAGGATATTATTTAAACTGTTATATATATAACAGTTAAAAAAATATCATTCATATATATATATATATATATATATATATATATATATGTGTGTGTGTGTGTGTGTGTGTGTATTCACATATATATAACCAAGACATTATACACGTAAACACGTACGTACGCGCAGGCGAACGAATGTGTGCGCCCAGGCACAAACACACATACGACGAAATGTGAAGCAAAATCAGCAGTGCTCAATGAATATATAATATATATATATTTGGTTGGATTGATGTGAGTTTGTGACCCTGGGTTTCTCGCTTTTGCCATACCAATATATATATATATATATATATATATATATATATATATATATATATATATATTGAGCGGTTTCTAATAAGCACCGCGCATATAATATATAAATTATATATATATATATATATATATATATATATATATATATATATATATATATATATATATATATATAGTTAAACCTAGTGAGCCAGACAAACATACCCAGGTTTCACCTAAACGGATCGTCAGGGAAAGTCGGTTAAAGAGGCAAAGGGAAACGCATATTTATAGGCGATAGCCAAAATTATACCATGTGCCCAAAGAAACACACAAACACAAACACAAAACCACCTTTAAAGATTTATTCAACAAAAAGGGGAGGGGATATTAAAATACGAACATTAAGGTGGACTGACAAATAAACGGGCAAATTCGTCTTAATTTAGTAACCAAGATTTTTTATGCCTACATGTTAAGAATTTCGATTTTGGAGTTTAATAGCTGGTTAGGTTGATTATATAAAGCTATGGCTAATTTCTCCTCTGTACATAATTTACAAAATTTTTGGCCTGTTTTATATTTATATTTGTATTTAGTTATCTATATATATATATATATATATATATATATATATATATATATATATATATATATATATATATATATCATTTCACCTTGAGCAAATTAACAGAGCCACTAAATCAGGGAGATACTGAGTATAAAATAATATAAGTAGATGATTAAATATTGAGAACAATAAAGGAAAAGAATTTAAGAGAGCAGAAAATAACGATTGACATTCCATTTACTATTTTGGAAATCAAAATTCACTGCAAAATCTGAAGAGAGTTACATAAATGAGAGTTGCAATGTAAGAATAGAAATTACGACTAAATGTAGCTTTTTCGACTGCAAAAGGATCAGATCTTGTTACTAATGCTTAAATTCAAAGAGTCAAGGTACCATAGAGGAGTGTTAATTAGAACATTTACCATAAAAAGTATTCATAGAGAAATCACAAACGATCTGCATTACGGCGATGGGAAAGTGACTGAGGCCGAAATGGCAAGTCAGGACAAAAAACAAAGCAGATTCTTCTTCAGATATTACCATAATTCTTTAAATACAATTTGCGATGGGTAAATTGTTGCCATTTTATATTATTAATTTTACGCATGCGCGTTGTTTATTTTTGACTTTTTCCGACGCCACAGAATAGTAGAGTCAGATGGGCGCTGTCTCTGAGAAAAAAGATCACCATGACGCAATTCGCTCCGCCAAAAATTAGAAAACGACATGCTTGGCTTTCGAACCGGAAGATCGCATAAGAAAATTTCAGCGTCTTTGGGTGTCCATCTAAATACAGTGCAGAGGATTCGGAAAGAGTTGGGTGAGTCTGATAGTGATTACGATGGTACGGCAGCTCAAAAACTCACTCTTATCGTTCTGACAAGAAAAGTACTGAATCTGTTTGTTAGGACATCAGACATGACACGGAGGCCTACACCAATTGCCTTGAGGGGGTAGTGCTGCTCTAGGTCAAGAAGGTGACTGCTGGAAGACCCTCTGTCTGGCAATATGATGCCGCACGTGCAGGAGAACCCAATCTCGGCTGTCAGGCAATTTCTGCAACCGCATAACCCCTTACATTTGACCAGCTAACTACCCAGGTTAATCCCCCCCTTGTTTATTACGTGTGGGGCGCAGATGTGCGAGAGACCAACAAAACTCCCCGTAAGACCAAAGATGAACTGAATGCAAGCATTATAAGTTAAACAAGGAGACCGCCTAGAAGAGTTGTAGGAGATTCCGAATCGTCTGACGAATTTATTGAATGAATTTAGACCTTAGTATTTCAAGATATTTTTTATGTAATTGTGGTAAATATATTTGTTAAAATGAGATGTCAATTTTACTTTAATTTTTGCATAATTTATACAATTTATCCATCGTGCGATATATATATATATATATATATATATATATATATATATATATATCCACAGACCGATTTTTCGCTAATGTGGCTAGACATCCAATCGCTTCAGACAGAATTCAGTTTGGTACAGGTCGGAAATACTAACCCTTCGGCCATCGACGCCCGGTAGACAGAAAGGCGAATTTTGCATATATTTTTTTTTCATAAGCACACCAGCCACTCAGACTCAATATATATATATATATATATATATATATATATATATATATATTATTTTGGATATTAAGACATTGGACGTGATGACTGATGATCCCACCTCCTGTAAAAAGTATCTGGTGAAATAAATTATTACAATGGAGCCTTAAAATTGTCTGTTTTTCTTTAAATTATTAGCTCTGGAAGTACATTGAGCTCTCAGGATTTCCTCCTCCTTGCGACTACCCATACGGATTACCAAGTTTTTTATATCTATATCTATCTATCTATCTATCTATATATATATATATATATATTTATATATATATAACATAATGCTAATTATTGACAAACAACAAAAAGATACGATATTGACTATTAAATTCATTTAATTAATGACTATTAATTAAATTAATTATTTACTATTAATTAAATTAAATATTGACTATTAATCAGTTTTGCTCTTACTAAAATTTATTCATAAAGTTTTCAAAGGTTTCGGCTGGATATAACGCTTTCGCCCTGAATTTATCAAAATATTGCTTTTTCTTTGTTAAAATTTAGTTATATCCATAAAAAATAATTATTCTATTGAACCGTGCCAATATGTCTGACAATATTTTTGTTAAAATCGGTCTCGTGTTGCAATAGGTGGGCATACAGTGCGGTTCCTGGTCAGGTGACCATTTGTTAATCGAAACGTTTCATGTATACGATACACACGACCACCTTTGAATCGGTGAACTTCAATTACGATCCTCTTATCACAAACATTTAAAAAAAAACAAAAAAAACGAGCAAAGTTCCAAGTTTCTGGTGATAATTATTGGTTGTCTCGCTGTTCAAGGACGGGGAAATTGAAACCGCGACAAGCTATATATGATCATTTGCAAATCAAAGGAAACACCAACCGGTTCGTTGATAGATTGATTGATTGACCAACTTCTGATGGCCTGGGTAGTTTTCTGCGGACATTTACAGTTTTAAAAGGTTCCGGAGTTTGCTTTCAACGTCTCCTAGAGTGGCCATTAGCCTGTCATGGTCCACAAAATATGACCTGGAGATGACCTCGTTGATTGGTGCTGGATATAGAAGTGGTCACTGTTTTACATACTGAGTCATGGATGTTAAAATCAAACGAGATTTTCCTTTTATTATATATGCAGATAACATCGTCTTTTTTTTTTTTTAAATCTTGCTTCGCAGTAGAAACAGCTATCCGTTTTCCAATGGTGCCATCAGTATGTATTTCCTAGATAAGCTTAAAGATAATTTTCCGAAGATAGAGAGAATCTACTCGCTTGTAAAATAAACTTACCGGAATCATTCAGTAAAGCTAATGGTATTATTAGCCGTTTCCCTATAAGGAAACCTTTTGGAATTTTGAACCGAGCAGCCAGTATTGATATCTGTTGTAACTTATGAAATTTTTCTCGTTAAACAATTTCTTCAGGAAAATATTTTTTTTTTAAATTCAGTAGCTGTTATCGAACTTCTCAGTATTGAGAGAAGTTTCCTTCCTAGCTTCTTGTTTGCATTATTGTGGAATGTCAATATCGTGATTATGTGATGTGAATTCTGTTATTTAGTACAGTTGTTTGTGACTATGTAACGCCAATCCATGATGTTTGAAGAAGTCTCAGCCAAGATCCATTGTCTTCCCTTGATATCAATTTTAGTTGTTACTGCTATTTGTAGTACTGAAGCGATGTGGTTTCTGATAATTGGTACGGTTCTTTGCTTGGGATTATATAGCGCCAATCCGCAAAGCTTGAAGGAGACAGGTCTCAGGCAAAATTCCCTGTCTTCCCTTGCTATTCATTTTAGTTGTTACTGTTGTTAAAATACCTTGCAATTGATGCAAGTGGATGACAGAACATGGTTTGGGGGAGGTGGAAGAGGGAAGAAAATTGTTGAGAGCTGCAAGTGATAGAGGGAAGTGGAGAGCCATGATCGCCTACGTCCTGAAAGGACACGGCACATAGAAAGAACTTATGCCGTAGTTCTGGTTAACAGTATGCCAAAGGAAAACACGGGAGCATAAGATTAGTGAAAAAAACTGTTTAATCACATGAACTAATATTAAGATATATCGTAGTTAGTACGAAATTCATTTTGACTCCTTTTCCTCTATTTCCATAGTTAAGGAAAGAGTCCATCTGTAGATGGTGTATTTGCCGTATTGTCTGGTCTTTTATAGACTAATTTCGTTTTCTTTTTTCAAAGTAAATACCCCCACTCCACCCCGATCTCATGATCACATCTAATGTTACATAGTCATCTATCCATCAGTATCAGATTCTTCAGGCCCTCCTTCCCTCTGGGCGTGCGTGACTCTCTGTGCGATCTCCGCAGTGTTTGGAGTTGAGCCTTATGAGAACTTCTCCTATTTGTCTCCATCATTCGCTGAATCCTCCTGAATCACTCTAAGGTCAAGGACATGTCTTGGCATACCATACACTTCAACATTGTTGCGCAACTGCGCCTCGGTAACCGTTACACTTGTCCAATTTGTCGTGCAGCTGTTGGCTTGACTCAAACCTCCTCTCTAAACCGTGTAGATTCAGGCCCGTCAGTGTGTGTTAAACATGATCTAATTCTAGGATGTCTCCATTGGTATGTGTAAATTGCTCTGTGCGGCACAGTGTCTTCACGTTGGCCAGATGTAGGCGACATCTTATACCAAAATACCGCTTCGGAAGGCGATATCCGTCCATATCGTCACGGCGCTTATAACAGATATGTACGCGGAAATACCTTGTAGATAATGTATTTATCGTATTGTCTGGTCTTATGTAGACTAACTTCCTTTTCTTTTTTCAAACTACACCATCTTCAACCATTTAGTGAAGCAAAGGTCTGTCCTCTTTCCGGACTATAATTAAAAACGCCAAAATTCAAAATTCATAGACTATATATTTTTAAATAACTAATTGAAATTCAGGTGTCTTATTCGCTTTCCAATTTGTCTTAAAGAATTGCCTTTTCTTCGATCCCTAACTAAAAAGGCGGTCAAACTAAAGCGATTGCTCCCCCTCCTTCTACTCGTCCTCCATATTCTTCTGCTCATCCTTCTCCTTCTCCTCCTCTTCTTTTTCGACTTCTACTCCATCTCCTTCTCTTACGCATTGTTCTTCTTTTTCCTTCACTCCGATCATGGCTCACCACAGTTCCGAGTCCTTTGTAGATATCTCCCAGTCCCTGTCTTGCAAACCATTTATTACAAGCTCGTTAGGTACATTGTTCTCTGCTTTCCTTTCTCCCTCCTGTTTTCAATATGTCCTGTGAGTGTCAATTTTCTAAGCCCTTTCTCCTCATTATATACCCTATTAATTGTAAGTATCTTTTTATGATTATCTGTATGTTTTATTTTCGTTTTCTTTTCCCCTAAAACTTCGCCGTTGCTTACATTTTAAATATTCTCAGCATCCTCCTGTAGAAACCCATTTCTACTGCCGCATGTATCTTCTTCATCTGTGATAAGACGTTGTCCGCCATTCACTGCTATATAGGAGGACCGATTACATAAAAATCAAGATGGCCGCTAGTGAAGGTTTGGTTAATATGCCAAGCATTTGAAGGAAAAACACCGGAACGAAAGGCCGGCGTCCATCATGAAGCTAGGGATAATGATAATTGCATTATCTCGACTCTATTGCCGGAAAGGAAAGGCGTGGTAGACGAGAGAAAACCAAAATTTTCGGTGCTTCTACGACAGACAGAATTGTTTTCATTATCTACCCTGTGTATCAATGACCTCAGAAGATTGATAGCCCTCAGTGCCAAAGGAAAAGATGGAGACTGCTTGGGTTGGGTGTAAGGACAATAAAAACCTTCGGCGAAGACGTTTATCAGACTTGTACACAAAATTATGGGTTAATAACATTTCTGTAGGGGTCAGCTGCATATTGGGCTGCAGGAAACGAAAAAAAGAAGAAGAAATGACCAAAATATATGAGAAACATAACTCTGAGGCCTGATAGTCAAATCTTCTCAGACCTTAAAAGCAATATATATATATATATATATATATATATATATATATATATATGAAGGAAAATATACGGAAAAACAAACAAAAATTCTAATACGCAATTATGCTGTTTTAATGTTAATATAATGTTAACGTTATCTGTTTTGATTAGTCTTACTCTTATGTCCATCGTCTTTTCATGTTGAATTGAATATAGTCTAATATTAATTATGTTTTATGAATATGTCCTGAAGAAGGACTACTAGACCGAAACGTCTGATTTTGATATTGTATTAACATTAAAACAACATAATTCCATATTAGGATTTTTGTTGATTTTTCTGTATATTTTTCTTCATACTGTGGGATCTATATCCATATATCTGCTTACGTATATATATATATATATATATATATATAGTCAGACACATTTTTCAAGAAGAGAACAGTCGTAAAATGTTTTATTTTTCTTTCATGAATTTCAAGATTGCAATCCCAGCTTTAAATAATTGGTTCCCCATCAGTTTTGCAAATTTGAAGAACTTGATAATAAAATAAAACCTGTTTGGATTAATACTTCTTATCTCCAGAGTGATGCGAAAGTTTTGTCACCCACTTACCAAAAAATAATCTGAACAATAGAAGAACAATTAATACAGTAATACAAAGCACATATAATGGATTCTTTTTATACATTTTCCCGCTCCATGTTTTTCCTTCAACTTTAATGTCCAAACATTTACATGCAATGTCAATCTCTATTTACAGTAATCCTAATTATACTTCTCTCTTCCCGCACATCATTAATGTTTCTGTTCCTAACTATTCCATACCAAGTAACCCCCTTGTGTCATAGTTCCTTTACTAACTTGCGTGTGTCCAAACCGATTTAAAAAAATGAAATAAATATTGTTCATTTTTTTAACGTATATTAAATATTTTATACCATTTCTTTTAGGGAAAGATATTTTAATAATGATTAATTCAAAATTCATATATGAGTAGACACTCCTGTTTTATTTCAAAATTGCATTAATTTTGTCCAACGACATGCACTAATAGGTTTTCTCGATTGTTTAGGCCGGTAGCCGAAAGAAAATACCGGGTAAAAAACGGGGCGTCTACTATAATATGGGTGTCCACTAACTGTAACGGTTGAATTAATAAAATATATCAGATTAAAAAATAAAATCCCTTAATGACTTAGAAGTATATATATATATATATATATATATATATATATATATATATATATATAAAGAGAGAGAGAGAGAGAGAGAGGGAGGGGGAGAGTGGGGAGAGAGGGGAGAAGGAGAAATAGAAATAGATAGATAGATAGATAGATGTGTATGTATAAATGTCTTACGACATTATATGATATATTTACTGGATACACGTATCTGAGCAGCAATTCCTGTTTTTAGTGTAAATCTATGACTACCAGACTGTATTCAAGAGTTTTAATAAAGGAGATAGACTTCCTGTTAGCATTCAAACCTACGTTCCTCTTGTAATCCTAGCTTGCTTTTTTATTTTTTTTTGCAGCCAAACAAATTCATTCACTCTATTTTGAAAATATAAATCATATATATTGTAATAAATTTGAAAATTTATGAACGACACATTTCGCCGAGAATGTCTGCTCTTTGACTTGCTCGGGATAGAATGAAACAGAATTGTATCTGAGAATAAATGCTTTGAGATCTCTGCGGATAAGTGAGAACCATGAATCAAAATAAATTGCATTGTTTATTTGTTTAGATGGGTGTATGTAATTGTATGGAGATGTAAGGTTTTAGGTATATATGTTTATGTGTACATATGTGTATGCCCGTATGTATATATGTGTGTGAATGTGCATTTATGTATTATATGTATACATGTACGTGTATGTGTGTGTTTGTATGTGTATGTATATATATATATGTGTAGTGAGAATGTGTATATATGTGTGTGGGTATATAAATATATATATATATATATATATATGCATATATATATGTATGTGTATGTGTGTGTATGTGTGTATATATGGATATATGTGTACGTGTGTACATGGGTATATGTATGTGTGTATGTGGGTACACGCCTATATGTATGTACGTGTATATGTGATTGTGTATGTGTGGATTCGCATGTTTTTGAACATAAAAATATAGGTCCTTGCTAGATTAGATAATCGTTATATTTATTTTTTATATGTTTATATTTGATTTGTAACCTGCAGTCGATATTAATTTTGTCAAATTTTCTTAATTATACAGCGGTCCTTTCAGTAAATGCCCTTCAGTTTTAGTTTCCCCCGCTCCATCTCTCTCCCCCACCGTTTTTTTTTCTTTCCTCTCTCTCCCTCTTATTCTGATCTTCAACATTATATCGTCTATGGTGTGTGTATGTCACCACGAAATGTATCTTTAATGTATTAGACATCCGACAACATTCATATTTCTCTCACTTAAACCTCTTCAACTCACCTTTCTAAAACTTCTCTCTGTTAAGGTTCAATCTCCCACCTTCTCTCGTCTGGGTCCCCTCTCTTTAGCTCTAACATTCGTCCCACACTCTCATACCTTAGACTCTCTAAATTCTATTTTATTTCGGGAATTGATTTTTCTGTTTTCTTTTTGAATTTGTAGGTCTGATGAATTGATCGTATTTACGATTCCAATGGAATAAATTATGACTTTGGACTATTAGTGTTAAGCCTTTTTTATATATATATATATATATATATATATATATATATATATATATATATATATATAGATAGCGTCAGAATCGTGGAATGCATACAGGGCGCTTATCAATCAAATTGATGCTTTTTGATAAACGTTCAATATGCGGTTATACACGGCAGGACAAAATCTCTAACTCTGAACTTTTTATCAAATATGGCGTCGGTGGAATTGAAACCTTTCTGATGCAATAACAATTCGGGAGACCTGATTATGTCATCAGAATCAGTAATGAGCTAATGCCAAAAATCCTTTTTCGTAATGTAGGCCGTCTTTGGTTAAGCGTCAAGGACAAACTTAAATCCAATTTACTTGCTAGAAACGTCCCAACAGAGTAGTTCGAACATGGTGTCGAAAACCGACTAAATTGTAGAAACCCCTCCTTCCGAGGTATAATTACCTTTGAAAAGAATCGTCTTAACCATCTGAGAGAATTAAGAACCAGCATTAAATTTCGGACTAATGCATCAGCCCATATGACAGCCAACCCTCCAGCATGTCCCTCATGTGAACTTGTTTGCAAATCCCGTGCAGGATTGTTATTGTTGTCTCATAAAAACTGAACAGAGACACTCATAAGTCTAAAACAACGGGAGAATCACCATATATATATATATATATATATATATATATATATATATATATATATATAATAGTGGTAAATATACACATATATATGCAATATATATATATATATATATATATATATATATATATATATATATATATATATATATATATACACACATATATATATATATATATATATATATATATATATATATATATATATATATATATATATATATAGGTGCATACACATACATGTATATTTTTTTTGAATAAAAATTTTGAGAGGATAGAATCCAGGTAGAACTCAATATCCAGGACAGAGTAAGGATATAATAAAAGGTTTAAAAACTAATATATTAAAAGGGTTAAACACTAATGACCATGGAATATTAGTGTTTAACACTTTTTATTATATATATATATATATATATATATATATATATATATATTAAAATAGTCTATATATATAAACAGGTAATAAAAATAGTTTTATCTATGTTGATAATATATATATATATATATATATATATATATATATATATATATATATATATATAATATCTGAACGATATATATTATCCATTACGGATAGCACAACTCTGGGTTTCATGCACAACGCAATCTTCCCGTGCTGAGTAGAGAATGGTCATTGCGTAATTTAAATTTTAAAAAAATATTTCTGTTTATCGTAATGTTAGCATAGCTATATATTATACAAGGATTGCATTCTTTTTAATTTAGAATTATATATATATATATATATATATATATATATATATATATATATATATATATATATGTATGTATATATATATGTATATGTATATATATATATATAATTTTAAGTTAAATATTAAATTAATATATATGTAAGAAAAAGAATTAAAGTTTTTAGAGTTATGAATATTTATTTTTTTATTATTAAAGGCAGATTACCACTTCCTTATATATATATATATATATATATATATATATATATATATATATATATATATATATATATAAAAGCAAATAGAGATATACGTAAACATGAACCGTAATTCATTTCAAATATCAATCTGGATCAGCGTATTACAGCGGATATTTATTTTTATGCCTACATGTTACCATCAATTTATTTATCTTGTTTAATAAAAGATGGCTATTTAAATATTTTAAGATAAACAATTTTTCAGTATGACACACGTTACATTTATTTCCTTTATCTTGTGGCTGTTATAATATACCACTTTACAAGTGGTGATATTACATCATTCTTTAATTGCCAGATATATTTGGAGAAATTATCGCTGTTTTTGTATTTTTATTACCTAATGTCATTCACTGATTGTAAAAAATTAGATTTCCAAGGATTTTCAAAATTTCAGAAACCAAATTTAAATTTAAGAAAATTTAAACTTCCGATATTAGTTTTAACATTACGTTTAAAAGGTGGACTGCGTCATATAGTTTTACGGTTACCGTGTTTCTGTTTATATTTACTTTCTTGTTCTCTTTCTAAATACTCTATATTTACATTTTGATTGCTTTAAGCTTTTATATATTTAAGTTTATTATTATCAAATATTTCCGTATTGCTGTATTTGGTAGATATGGAAATTATCTAGAAATCTTTGTGGTGGTTTGATTCAATATTTACGTATCTATGGTTATTTAGCTCTGTGGTATGTGCTTTGTAATAACAATTATTCAAGTGTAACTTCACATTGAGAAAGTTGATCAGTGGAAATATTTAATTCGTGATCTTTAAATAAAATTATCAGTTCCTTTCTCTATATTTCGTAGATTTGTTTTACGGAGTAAAATTACACCGTCATCTCTATAGATGACGGTGTCCTTAATGTCGAAAGGGAATTTAAGTTTACACGATAATAATATTCCAACAAATTTGCATGCCTCTGCTGAATCAAATGCTCCCATGACAAGACTAATTTGTGGGCTACTTCTTTTGGTCCACAGGTAACCATTATGGAATATTATAGATTTTTTTGCCTATGATATTTATTTCGTGATCGCTAATAGAACAGTATTTTTTTTTGTAGACTTGCAGGAACCATTAACAGATTGTCGGTGATGGACGAGTAAGTCTCAAACATTGAATTGGATGAATGTACATTTATTCTTCCTATATATATTAGTAAATCATTCTATTCTATTTCCTCTGCTATTTTATGCTACTGGTTAATTCGTAGATCATCTCTCGTGTAATTGCATGCTCTTTCAAGGGAGTTTTGCTGATTTTACCGACACTATTTTTAGTTGGGTTGAGTAATCGGTATTGACGGTTGTCTGAGAAATTTACCCTGTGGTTTTAACTGTGATGAATGTCTCATGTTTGTGGAATGTGTGCCTCCTATGACCAACTTTAGATCAGATTTTTTGGCTTCATTATTGATATTATTTTCCCAGTTGTTTGTTTCCTTTTGAGAAAACTTATCGAATTCTCTATTAATAGATTTATAGTACATATTCACATCGATTATCTAATGGTTACTAACATCGATTATATAATGGTAACTAACGCCTTTATCCTCAAGGACACATGGCGCAGCGGATAAAGGCGCTAATTAGATCCAGTGAGAGGACCCAAAGAGTGTGGGTTCAATACCCGGTTAAGGCAGTGGAGAACTTGCAGAGAGGGATTAACAGGAGATAACTGAAAACTGAAATCAATTAAACATGACACATGGAACTAGAACAGTCTAACCCAGTGAGGCAAAATAAAGGGTTCAGTTCGACATTCCAACCACCTGAAGAAGGCCGGAGTGTACAACGTCCGAAACGTTGTAATAAATATAGCGACAAAGATGAGGACAATAGTCCGAATAATGTAAATAGTGTACATAATGCCTAATCTCAGAAATATAGACAGATACTGAATTTAATTTTGTCTATTACCGAGAATTGTCAAATAACAGATGGTGGTGTATTTTTCGAACTTAAATCCATAAAGCCAGGCACCTTTTAAGTTGTTAAAATCGTCCTTGTGTTTCCACCTCATTCTTTTGGTGACGCTTGATGATGTTTTTGTGAAGTAGTACATTATATATATATATATATATATATATATATATATATATATATATACATTATAATTATTTAAAAAATATGTTATCAATATATTTGCACACACACACACACACAGATATTTATATATATATATATATATATATATATATATATATATATATAAACTTCATGTGTCGTACTATACGTGAAATCGACTTATGCACGAGTATTTACGGTATATATACTATGGACTTTATTTTAGTGGTTACATGTTTGGATAGAGACCGCTTTTTGCTCTTGTTTTTTGAAATGAAACTTATGTCTACCGATCTGCTTTATCGAAAACCAATGAAAACAAAATGTACTTTTAGTTTATCTAGGAAAGCAGACGTTAATTTCACTGTTAAAAAATGTAAGGATCTGTATTAAAAACACGAATGGCTACTGTTTTAATATTCGTTAATTGCGTGAAATATTTTGTTTACATTTCGGCTCAGGATATATTCGTATAGACATAGAAAAATCCCAATGTGACATGTATATGTCTGAAAACGCTTGTTTGAACCTGCAATACTCAGATCAGAGCAAAACTGGGATACTGCTGCTGTATCGAGCTGGAGCTGCACAATCTCCACCTTCTAGCCTATACAGCGTTCAAAAACGTCTACATTGCCTCATGGGTGATTAATCATTTTTCATTCTGCCAACTCTTTCACAAAGGTGAAACATCGTAAGCATCTTACTTGATATTTCTATAGAAAATATTCTGACGGGCTATCTTCTTTAGCTGCACCACTTCAAACCTTTACACCCAGTACCCGGTAGGGTACGAATACAGGGTCAAGAATGAGGGTCGTTTGCTACGATGTGCATGGCATGGCGCTTCCTAGCAGGGTAGGTTATACCGGGTTGAACTAAGTGCAGTTCGTTTGAACACTCTCCATGGAGAGTCGCGAGATGAATGAGGCGTTTTCTTCTATAGGAAAGTGGTTATAAAGTGGAAAATAATTCATCAACCACAAGGACGAGGAGACGTTTTTGAAGTCAATTCCGTCTGGAAAGTGAACGGCACCAGAACTCTATTTTAGGCCTGATCTGGCTCTCAAAACCGTAGAAGGTAGCTGGAGGAGACAGGTACATACTGAAGCAGTTTAGGGAACAGACCGTTTTTCCACTATCTTCAGTGATCGATCATATGCGCCAGTTCCCT
>CAHIKZ030001868.1:1962500-1970000 GCA_903632075.3 Acanthosepion pharaonis
TGTAACACAGGAATAGGTTAAAACGGACATTTGTGAGTTCTTCGAATCAAAGCCAAAAGAATTTTACAGTAATGGAATTAGTAAGCTTGTTAATAGATGGAAGGAAGTCATAGATATTCAGGGAAAATACATTGTTGATTGAATCTATAATTAAATGTAACATTTGGTCACTTGTTTTCTTTATTCAAAATTCGGACAGATCTTATGGGATGACCTGATAGTATGACTCTATCTGCACTCGGAGATTGTGTATTTATTAACAACTTCACATTTCTGACGAATAGTTCGTGAAAACTATTTAGAACGTCTCGAACAGTCTGAGTGATTTAACTTTTTGTCATAACAGATTCTTCTTGAAATGAATCGCATCCTTAAATGGGAATTGGTAGTCCAATCCTGTTCGCATAGCAACATTTCTGAATGATTGATTTCTCGACGCTGCCGATTTGGGCAAACAAACAGTAAAGAAAACGAGAAGAAAGTTGAAAAAAAAAATGAAATATCTAAATAAAATAAAATTTAAAAAAAATTCTTTTGCCGCTTTTGTTTTAAATTTTAAATTTATTTATTTTTTTCCCTCTTGGTACCACGTAAGATTTCAAATCTCTTTGCCAGAATGAGTGCCTGAACTGTCCATTAGCATCGACTTTGGATGAAATATATTAGACGTGGAGAATCCCAAACGCTTTTAGTAAAATTTATGAAAGACTATTTCGATTCGCGAACAGGAGGGAAAAAAAGACCTCAAATAGCAGAAATATTGCGTTTTTAGAATTTCAAGTTGTTTACAATTTGTTTGATTTTAATTCCAACCTCCTGGAAAATGTCGTAAATTTCAGAAAGAGTTCTGCAAAAAAAAAAAACTTTTTACCAGTTATTTCGGTTTGGTAACATTTTTTTTTTTTTTTTTTTAGAAATATCTTCCACTCAACTCAAGCCAAAAACAACGACAACTAAAAAAAGAAAATGTTTGCCATTGAGATGTTGCATATTGACTACAAAGTGATCTTCGGGAAAACGCTGTCGAACAGGGCGAAATAAATCGTCCAGTAACTTAAGTTTTTAGTCCAAAGAAAAAAAAATCCAAGCGAGTAATAAAGCTAAAACGTAGAGTGCTCAATATTTGGTATTTGTAGATGGCATCTAAAACTGATCTTCCACTATTGTGATCTTAATGTTGATCAGAACAATCAAGACACACAAAGACATACACACACACACACACACACACACACACACACACACACACACACACACACACACACACACACAAATAACAAATAAAAAACCCAAGCGAGTAATAAAACTAAAACGTAGAGTGCTCAATATTTGGTATTTGTAGATGGCATCTAAAACTGATCTTCCACTATTGTGATCTTAACGTTAACCAGAACAATCACAGACACAGAGACACACACACACACACATACACACACATACACTACTACATGCATAATTACACGCATACATATATAGTTTGTAATTTAATATATTCTCGGACTTTCGGTAATATTACGTTGAGACACTGATTCTCGTTTGAGGTCTTTCTGTGAGAGACCAGTTGCCATCCAAGGCTATAGAAGCTGGTCTGTCTTGCAATTTACCCATAGCTGGGGTGGGGAGAGGAAGACGAATCATAACTTTTCTTAAGAGTATTAGCACGTAAGTGAATATCACTCAGTTATGTGCCATGCATGATACGATCTTAGGCGATCAAGTATCTTTCGATATATGACAGACGAGACAGATTTTTTCCCGCAGTAGGTTGCCATTTCTTTCTGCGTTAGACCAGATGACATCCAAGTCTATAGAACCCGGTCTGTCCTGCTATTTACCCATAGCTGGTGCGAGAAGACGAGTGAATGTAATGGATTCGACTGGAATTTAAACTCGACTCTCCGATTCCTCAATCCAAGCCGCTATCTGTTACTCCTCCGGGTCTCATCTGGACAGAAAATACGACAATGTATTTCGAAGGCGCAATTCGTTAGCGAAAGATGACTTCTAGAGGATAAGCAAAGTATTAGAAAACAGGAAAATTTGGTTAGAAACAAAGAAAAGAGTACTGAATTGTTATGTAATATCAGGCTTCCTATATGGCAGCGAATGCTGGACAATCTCCTTACAAATGAAGAAAAGACTTGAAGCGACAAAAACAAAGCAAAGACTAGTAAACTGTTATGTAATATCGATCTTCTTATATAGCAGGGAATGCTGGACAATCTCCTCACAAATGAAGTAAAGGCGAGAAGCAACAGCAATCTGGTTCTGAGAATATGGATTGAAAATCTGACAAAGACGAAGTTTTAGAGAAAATGGAAACAAAAAGGAGACTTATAATTAATTAACATCAGGAAGATAGATTTGAAATTCATAGGGCGCGTAATGAGAAAAGATGAACTGGAAAATTTGATACTCACAGGACAGATGGGATACAAGTATGACAGATGAAAACAACGCATAACTTAGTGAGGTTGAGTAAATGGATGTTGGGACAGTGTTTAGGAGTGATAATAGATAAACAAAACTTAGGAAATTGTGGACAGCAATGATCGTCAATGTCTTGAAAAGACAAAAGACAAAGAAGAAGTAGAAAAAGACAAAATGGACATCTCAATCTATAAAAGGCAGGATGTGTGTGTGTGTATGTATGTGTGTGTGTGTGTGTGTGTGTGTGTAATGAATGCACGGTCTCAATTTTCGGCGGATTTCCACCAAAATCTACATGCGCATGCTCCAAGTTAGCGAGAGGGCCAAGACCGACCTTGCATTTCCCAACTTCCATCGATAGTGGAAATAATCGAATTTTCATGCTTCTATGCCAGTTTTCATGTAGTTTGCGGCCATTTTCTACTGGCCAGAGTGAGAGCCTATAGCTGGCTGCCACGAATAGGCAGGAAGATTCTATTGGCCAGCATGAGCGTCAACAGCTGACTGACACGAATGTTAACTAGCATGCTAGTATGCAAAAAAAAAAAAAAAAAATCGATAGCTGCATTCGTCACAAGTGGGAAAAATTTAAATCTGCATGGCACTTTACACGAATTGGCTCATTCGCTTGCTTAAACTCAACGTTGATTCTGATTCGACAGAATTGGGTTCGGTGTGAAAAATTATTTGTTGTTAACATTCTTTTTTCATTCGGTTTTTCCAGTTACGATTCCAGTTACGCATCACTTTTTAGTTATGAATTGAGCGCTACTGGCTACTGGTATTTGTATACATGACGTATATAATACGTTAAAAGATTCACTTTTCTCTGCCGTGCCGATAACTTAAGGATATTGTCTCTGACTGATGCCAAATCGGTCGAGTTTCGATCCCGCCTTGAAGCAATCTGATGTCTCGCCACACTGATGTGTTAAGATAAAGCAAAATAGGCTTATATATATATATATATATATATATATATATATATATATATATATATAGGGTTTGGATAAAATAATTGGAACACTTGTTAAATTCAAAAGTAAATTTATTTAATATGGAGTTGGTCCTCTTTTAGTCTCACAGACAGTTTTAATACGTCTAGGAATGGAATCATACAGCTCCCTGACTTCATCCAGAGGAATTTTCAGCCATTCTTCCATTAAAACCTTCTCCAGCTCTTTACGACACGACGGTGGAGTATAGCGGCTCCTAACTTGTTGCTCCAAAATGCACCACAAATATTCAATAATATTGATATCTTGAGATTAGGAGGGCATTAATGTGTTCTAGCTCACTTTCATGCTCTTTATAACAATTCTTAACCACTCGAGCGGTATGTATTGGAGCATTATCGTCTTGGAAGATGTCTCACCATTAGGGATTAAAGTCTTGACCATTGGATGAACGATCTCCCAAAATGTTCGGGTAATCTTTGCTGTTGATTCTACCATGCAGGGCAACTATTGGACTGAGACATTTCCATGATATGGCGGCCCAAACTATCACTGATCCTCCATGCTTCACTGTTGGAAGAAGGCAGTCAAAGCTTCTTTGGGATGCCTCCACACATAAACTCTCCCTGAAGTTGAGAAAAGAGAAAAACTGGATTGTTTGAGAATATAACTTGCTTCCATTGGTCTGTAGACCAGACTCTGCACCACTTCAACCTCTTTTGAATGTTGCGAGTGGAGAGAAGAGTTTCCTCACAGCGGCTCTTCCATGATATGCAGCCTTATAGAGCTCATGGTGAATAGTTTTAGTAGAAACTAAACTATTCAGATGTTTATTCAACTCAGCAGTCACTTTGGCCAAATTTGTCCGAAGATTTTTTGCAACATTGCGTTTCAATGTACGTCAGTCCCTGTCAGTAATTTTGCAAGTCCGACCCGAATAGCTACGGTTGCTACAGGTCTTGCCCTGTTTCTCGAATTGCATCAGTGTTCTTGATATGGTAGCTCTTGAAAAACCAAACAGTTCAGCAACCTTAGTGATCGAGACTCCTGCCATGCGAGCTTCAACAGTTTCTTTTTTTCGAACTTGGAGATATTAAGCATTTAGCTTAAATTTTAATAAATTCTAAAAATAAATATGAAAAAGACAGTAAATTAGATAAATAAACGTATTTACAATAGATAAAATCTACAATTATGAAAGAAGAAACATACATAGAAAACATTCAAAAACCTACAATACCCATATCATTTCATCCACAATGCAAGAAGAAAGGCATACAAAATATACAAACGAAACAAAACTAATAACATAATCCGCAATAGTAAATTACATGAAAACAGATACATAATACTACCGACCTATTCTGTCACGTCCACTATCCAGAATAACCTATCCGATCTAAATAATCTTGAAATAGTCACAAACACTTCCAAAACCATTATAGATATACTCAGATCCTCAAACACTAATAGCAATAATATTTCTGAAGCAGGCATTTATAAAATAAAGTGCCAAAACTGTTCCTCCCAATATATTGAAGAAACAAGTAGAAGTTTAAAAAAAACGCATTTATATGCACAAAAGAGACCTCACAAAAAACAACTTAGCTAATGCACTAGTCATACATAGAAATAAATTCAACCATTATTTTGATGCTAAAAATGGTACGCTCATAAAAAAAGAAAATAACTCACTCAGAATGACAATTCTAGAGAGTGCCGGCATAGAATATTACCCAAATATTAATCTAGGTCCAGCATTTTTCCCCATTTCACCTTTCTTAACAAAATTATTGCTCTCACAAACAAATGTACACAACAGATTGATAAAATCAAAAGAAAATGGAGGAATACATCAACACAGATATAATGAAAATAGCGTTCTCTACATTCCAGTTGCTAGGAACATTCTGTTTTTTTTTTCTTTTTATTAGTTACCTTAAATACATTTCGTATTTTGCTTTGATAAAGTACACATTGGACGAAACAATCCAGCAAATACTAGTTTTCCTATTTTCATTTTTACTGATGATTATATATATATATATATATATATATATATATATATATGTGTGTGTGTGTGTGTGTGTGTGTGTGTGTGTGTCTGTGTGTCTGTGTGTGGGGGGTGACTGTGTGCGTGTGTGAGTATATCTTGTGAGTATGTGTTTGTGTAATTCCGTATTCAAATGAAAATTTCAATAAAAAAAATTAATTAACTGATTTAAAATATGTTTTTTCCGCTACACAATTTTAACCATGTTTCAAAAAATGGAAGCTAAAAAGCCCCGAATTTAATTTTTGTAATTAAATTAAAGACATTAGTTCCATTTCATCTTCAAGCGTGTCTTTAAATAAATATATTGTTTAATAAATAACAACAGGGCATCTACTCAAATATGGATAGCCATTAATTAAGCAATAAATTAAAACACACACACACACACACACATATAATAAACATATACATACATACATATATATACATACATAGACACACACACATATATATATATATATATACATATATATCTATACATAGACACACACATATATATATATACATATATATATATATATATATATATATATATATATATACATACATACATACATACATAAACACACACACACAGACACATATATATACATACATACATATATATATATTTTTTTCATAATCTTTATAACTATATAACTATCAAAATCCCTATATATTGTTGTGTATGATACACCTAATTTACATAAGTGGAGTACCGACCATATAAATATGGGTTGGTACCGGAAGACGAGGGAAGATTAAGAGATCGAATCCAGAGACTCTGCCCGACTGCGACTTAGTCAACCCATTCTGCAGAAACAGTCTTCCCAAGAATATACCAAAACTACCTGTAAATATTGTGTACCTTTTTTCATTGTTTCAATATATTTTGTTACGTACATTTTGTGTTGTATTATTATTATTCCATGCTTATTCAAGCTTCAACATATATATATATATATATATATATATATATATATATATATATATATATGCAAATTCATCGAAAAAAAACATTCAGACAGTTTTTATATAATTTATGATCCAAAAAGAAAAAAAAATTACTAGATCCCTTGATAAATTGTATAAGAAACTAAATCAGTGTACTTTTTGTGTATTTAGGTAGCAATTCTTCTTTCATACGTATTTCATTAAATACGACAGAACAGACAAGGTGATTTGAATTAGTTTTTTTCATACAATTTCTCGTTTGATCTAATATATATATTTTTTTCTTTTCGGGTGATAAATGACATAAAAATCTGTTCAATTGATCTTTTTATCCGAGCCCTTTCGGCTATACATTTAGCCATTTTCATGGTTGAAATATATTAACTGTTAACAAGAAATAGATTGTTGTATGTATGTGTTTATATAAGGTTTTCATTTTTAAAAAACGGCCAAAAAGGCTAAAGATAATGGAAGCCGTATTGATAAAAAAAAAAAAAACAAAAAGTAACAATCAATAATATCAACTATGAACAGGGACAAAAATATCTTGGACAGTTTTAATATAATTTATCATCCAAAAAAAAAAATTATATATGAGGTCATATAAGAAATTGTATAAAAAAAACTAAATCAAGGTATTTGTCTGTCGTATTCAATGATATATATATATATATATATATATATATATATATATATATATATATATATATATATATATATATATATATATATATATATATATATATATATATATATATATATATATATATATATATTCATGAATTATTCATACAAAAACAAATACAAAGGTTAATGGTTTAATTGGCGAGAAATCCATCGTCGCGAAAACAATTCAAATAATATACAAAAACCCCGAACCTGTTTATGAATGAAAAGATCCTTGTTTCTATAAATTTCTGTTGCATGAGTTCTTATTATTTTTACAAGCTTTCGTCTATTCATACAGACATCCTCAGGTATGGAATTGATTTTGTTCTTGTTTTTACTCTCAGTAATAAGAGGACAACGAAAATATATATGTATTGTTGTAATCCGAAAAATGCTATTAGAAATGAGTTATTGTTTTTGGAGCGTGCAAACGCAACGCTGAGTTTGAATTTAAAT
>CAHIKZ030001868.1:1975000-2035000 GCA_903632075.3 Acanthosepion pharaonis
GGGTTATTTAATGCCGAAATCTAAATATTTTGATTGGTTTGGTGTGGTTGATTTTGTTTAGCGGCATATCAACACCTCTATGTCTTATTTAATGCCGAAATCTAAATATTTTGATTGGTTTGGTCTGGTTGATATTGTTTAGCGGCATATCAACCTCTATGGGTTATTTAATGCCGAAATCTAAATATTTTGATTGGTTTGGTTGGTTGATTTTGTTTAGCGGCATATCAACCTCTATGTCTTATTTAATGCCGAAATCTAAATATTTTGATTGGTTTGGTCTGGTTGATATTGTTTAGCGGCATATCAACCTCTATGGGTTATTTAATGCCGGAATCTAAATATTTTGATTGGTTTGGTTTGGTTGATTTTGTTTAGCGGCATATCAACCTCTATGGGTTATTTAATGCCGAAATCTAAATATTTTGATTGGTTTGGTTTGGTTGATTTTGTTTAGCGGCATATCAACCTCTATGGGTTATTTAATGCCGAAATCTAAATATTTTGATTGGTTTGGTCTGGTTGATTTTGTTTAGCGGCATATCAACCTCTATGGGTTATTTAATGCCGAAATCTAAATATTTTGATTGGTTTGGTCTGGTTGATTTTGTTTAGCGGCATATCAACCTCTATGGGTTATTTAATGCCGGAATCTAAATATTTTGATTGGTTTGGTTTGGTTGATTTTGTTTAGCGGCATATCAACCTCTATGGGTTATTTAATGCCGAAATCTAAATATTTTGATTGGTTTGGTCTGGTTGATTTTGTTTAGCGGCATATCAACCTCTATGGGTTATTTAATGCCGAAATCTAAATATTTTGATTGGTTTGGTCTGGTTGATTTTGTTTAGCGGCATATCAACCTCTATGGGTTATTTAATGCCGAAATCTAAATATTTTGATTGGTTTGGTCTGGATGATTTGTTTAGCGGCATATCAACCTCTATGGGTTATTTAATGCCGAAATCTAAATATTTTGATTGGTTTGGTTTTGGTTGATTTTGTTTAGCGGCATATCAACCTCTATGGGTTATTTAATGCCGAAATCTAAATATTTTGATTGGTTTGGTCTGGTTGATTTTGTTTAGCGGCATATCAACCTCTATGGGGTTATTTAATGCCGAAATCTAAATATTTTGATTGGTTTGGTTTGGTTGATTTTGTTCAGCGGCATATCAACACCTCTTTGGGTTATTTAATGCCGAAATCTAAATATTTTGATTGGTTTGGTCTGGTTGATTTGTTTAGCGGCATATCAACCTCTATGGGTTATTTAATGCCGGAATCTAAATATTTTGATTGGTTTGGTTTGGTTGATTTTGTTTAGCGGCATATCAACACCTCTATGGGTTATTTAATGCCGAAATCTAAATATTTTGATTGGTTTGGTTTGGCTGATTTTGTTTACCGGCATATCAACACCTCTATGGGTTATTTAATGCCGAAATCTAAATATTTTGATTGGTTTGGTCTGGTTGATATTGTTTAGCGGCATATCAACCTCTATGGGTTATTTAATGCCGAAATCTAAATATTTTGATTGGTTTGGTCTGGTTGATATTGTTTAGCGGCATATCAACCTCTATGGGTTATTTAATGCCGAAATCTAAATATTTTGATTGGTTTGGTCTGGTTGATTTTGTTTAGCGGCATATCAACCTCTATGGGTTATTTAATGCCGAAATCTAAATATTTTGATTGGTTTGGTTTGGTTGATTTTGTTCAGCGGCATATCAACACCTCTATGGGTTATTTAATGCCGAAATCTAAATATTTTGATTGGTTTGGTCTGGTTGATATTGTTTAGCGGCATATCAACCTCTATGGGTTATTTAATGCCGGAATCTAAATATTTTGATTGGTTTGGTTTGGTTGATTTTGTTCAGCGGCATATCAACACCTCTATGGGTTATTTAATGCCGAAATCTAAATATTTTGATTGGTTTGGTTTGGTTGATTTTGTTCAGCGGCATATGAACACCTCTATGGGTTATTTAATGCCGAAATCTAAATATTTTGATTGGTTTGGTCTGGTTGATATTGTTTAGCGGCATATCAACCTCTATGGGTTATTTAATGCCGGAATCTAAATATTTTGATTGGTTTGGTTTGGTTGATTTTGTTTAGCGGCATATCAATACATCTATGGGTTATTTAATGCCGAAATCTAAATATTTTGATTGGTTTGGTCTGGTTGATTTTGTTTAGCGGCATATCAACCTCTATGGATTATTTAATGCCGAAATCTAAATATTTTGATTGGTTTGGTTTGGTTGATTTTGTTTAGCGGCATATCAACCTCTATGGGTTATTTAATGCCGAAATCTAAATATTTTGATTGGTTTGGTCTGGTTGATATTGTTTAGCGGCATATCAACCTCTATGGGTTATTTAATGCCGAAATCTAAATATTTTGATTGGTTTGGTTTGGTTGATTTTGTTTAGCGGCATATCAATACCTCTATGGGTTATTTAATGCCGAAATCTAAATATTTTGATTAGTTTGGTTTGGTTGATTTTGTTCAGCGGCATATCAACACCTCTATGGGTTATTTAATGCCGAAATCTAAATATTTTGATTGGTTTGGTCTGGTTGATATTGTTTAGCGGCATATCAACCTCTATGGGTTATTTAATGCCGAAATCTAAATATTTAGATTCATCTGGTTTGGTTGATTTTGTTTAGCGGCATATCAACACCTCTATGGGTTATTTAATGCCGAAATCTAAATATTTTGATTGGTTTGGTTTGGCTGATTTTGTTTACCGGCATATCAACACCTCTATGGGTTATTTAATGCCGAAATCTAAATATTTTGATTGGTTTGGTCTGGTTGATATTGTTTAGCGGCATATCAACCTCTATGGGTTATTTAATGCCGGAATCTAAATATTTTGATTGGTTTTGGTTTGGTTGATTTTGTTCAGCGGATATCAACACCTCTATGGGTTATTTAATGCCGAAATCTAAAATATTTTGATTGGTTTGGTTTGGTTGATTTTGTTTAGCGGCATATCAACAGCTCTATGGGTTATTTACTGCCGAAATCTAAATATTTTGATTGGTTTGGTCTGGTTGATATTGTTTAGCGGCATATCAACCTCTATGGGTTATTTAATGCCGAAATCTAAATATTTTGATTGGTTTGGTTTGGTTGATTTTGTTCAGCGGCATATCAACACCTCTATGGGTTATTTAATGCCGAAATCTAAATATTTTGATTGGTTTGGTCTGGTTGATATTGTTTAGCGGCATATCAACCTCTATGGGTTATTTAATGCCGAAATCTAAATATTTTGATTCATCTGGTTTGGTTGATTTTGTTTAGCGGCATATCAACACCTCTATGGGTTATTTAATGCCGAAATCTAAATATTTTGATTGGTTTGGTCTGGTTGATATTGTTTAGCGGCATATCAACCTCTATGGGTTATTTAATGCCGAAATCTAAATATTTTGATTGGTTTGGTCTGGTTGATATTGTTTAGCGGCATATCAACCTCTATGGGTTATTTAATGCCGAAATCTAAATATTTTGATTGGTTTGGTTTGGTTGATTTTGTTTAGCGGCATATCAACCTCTATGGGTTATTTAATGCCGAAATCTAAATATTTTGATTGGTTTGGTCTGGTTGATTTTGTTTAGCGGCATATCAACCTCTATGGGTTATTTAATGCCGAAATCTAAATATTTTGATTGGTTTGGTTTGGTTGATTTTGTTCAGCGGCATATCAACACCTCTATGGGTTATTTAATGCCGAAATCTAAATATTTTGATTGGTTTGGTTTGGTTGATTTTGTTTGGCGGCATATAAACCTCTATGGGTTATTTAATGCCGGAATCTAAATATTTTGATTGGTTTGGTTTGGTTGATTTTGTTCAGCGGCATATCAACACCTCTATGGGTTATTTAATGCCGAAATCTAAATATTTTGATTGGTTTGGTTTGGCTGATTTTGTTTACCGGCATATCAACACCTCTATGGGTTATTTAATGCCGAAATCTAAATATTTTGATTGGTTTGGTCTGGTTGATATTGTTTAGCGGCATATCAACCTCTATGGGTTATTTAATGCCGAAATCTAAATATTTTGATTGGTTTGGTTTGGTTGATTTTGTTTAGCGGCATATCAACCTCTATGGGTTATTTAATGCCGAAATCTAAATATTTTGATTGGTTTGGTCTGGTTGATTTTGTTTAGCGGCATATCAACCTCTATGGGTTATTTAATGCCGAAATCTAAATATTTTGATTGGTTTGGTTTGGTTGATTTTGTTCAGCGGCATATCACCTCTATGGGTTATTTAATGCCGAAATCTAAATATTTTTGATTGGTTTGGTTGGTTGATTTTGTTTAGCGGCATATCAACCTCTATGGGTGATTTAATGCCGAAATCTAAATATTTTGATTGGTTTGGTTTGGTTGATTTTGTTTAGCGGCATATCAACCTCTATGGGTTATTTAATGCCGGAATCTAAATATTTTGATTGGTTTGTTTTGGTTGATTTTGTTTAGCGGCATATCAACCTCTATGGGTTATTTAATGCCGAAATCTAAATATTTTGATTGGTTTGGTTTGGTTGATTTTGTTTAGCGGCATATCACCTCTATGGGTTATTTAATGCCGAAATCTAAATATTTTGATTGGTTTGGTCTGGTTGATTTTGTTTAGCGGCATATCAACCTCTATGGGTTATTTAATGCCGGAATCTAAATATTTTGATTGGTTTGGTTTGGTTGATTTTGTTCAGCGGCATATCATTTAATGCCGAAATCTAAATACCTCTGGTTGATATTGTTTGGGTTATTTAATGCCGAAATCTAAATATTTTGATTGGTTTGGTTTGGTTGATTTTGTTTAGCGGCATATCAACACCTCTATGGGTTATTTAATGCCGAAATCTAAATATTTTGATTGGTTTGGTCTGGTTGATTTTGTTTAGCGGCATATCAACCTCTATGGGTTATTTAATGCCGAAATCTAAATATTTTGATTCATTTGGTTTGGTTGATTTTGTTTAGCGGCATATCAAACCTCTATGGGTTATTTAATGCCGAAATCTAAATATTTTGATTGGTTTGGTTTGGTTGATTTTGTTTACCGGCATATCAACACCTCTATGGGTTATTTAATGCCGAAATCTAAATATTTTGATTGGTTTGGTTTGGTTGATATTTGTTTAGCGGCATATCAACCTGATGGGTTATTTAATGCCGAAATCTAAATATTTTGATTGGTTTGGTTTGGTTGATTTTGTTCAGCGGATATCAACCTCTATGGGTTATTTAATGCCGAAATCTAAATATTTTGATTGGTTTGGTTTGGTTGATTTTTGTTTGAACCGGCATATCAACACCTCTATGGGTTATTTAATGCCGAAATCTAAATATTTTGATTGGTTTGGTCTGGTTGATATTGTTTGGCGGCATATCAACCTCTATGGGTTATTTAATGCCGAAATCTAAAATATTTTGATTGGTTTGGTTTGGTTGATTTTGTTTAGCGGCATATCAACCTCTATGGGTTATTTAATGCCGAAATCTAAATATTTTGATTGGTTTGGTTTGGTTGATTTTGTTTAGCGGCATATCAACCTCTATGGGTTATTTAATGCCGAAATCTAAATATTTTGATTGGTTTGGTTTGGTTGATTTTGTTTAGCGGCATATCAACCTCTATGGGTTATTTAATGCCGAAATCTAAATATTTTGATTGGTTTGGTTTGGTTGATTTTGTTTACCGGCATATCAACACCTCTATGGGTTATTTAATGCCGAAATCTAAATATTTTGATTGGTTTGGTCTGGTTGATTTTGTTTAGCGGCATATCAACCTCTATGGGTTATTTAATGCCGAAATCTAAATATTTTGATTGGTTTGGTTTGGTTGATTTTGTTTAGCGGCATATCAAACCTCTATGGGTTATTTAATGCGGGAAATCTAAATATTTTGATTGGTTTGGTCTGATATTGTTGATTTTGTTTAGCGGCATATCAACCTCTATGGGTTATTTAATGCCGAAATCTAAATATTTTGATTGGTTTGGTTTGGTTGATTTTGTTTAGCGGCATATCGACCTCTATGGGTTATTTAATGCCGAAATCTAAATATTTTGATTGGTTTGGTTTGGTTGATTTTGTTTAGCGGCATATCAACCTCTATGGGTTATTTAATGCCGAAATCTAAATATTTTGATTGGTTTGGTTTGGTTGATTTTGTTCAGCGGCATATCAACACCTCTATGGGTTATTTAATGCCGAAATATAAATATTTTGATTGGTTTGGTTTGGTTGATTTTGTTCAGCGGCATATCAACACCTCTATGGGTTATTTAATGCCGAAATCTAAATATTTTGATTGGTTTGGTTTGGTTGATTTTGTTCAGCGGCATATCACACCTCTATGGGTTATTTAATGCCGAAATCTAAATATTTTGATTGGAAAATCTAAATATTTTTTTGGTTTGGTTGATTTTGTTTAGCGGCATATCAACACCTCTATGGGTTATTTAATGCCGAAATCTAAATATTTTGATTGGTTTGGTCTGGTTGATTTTGTTTGGCGGCATATCAACCTCTATGGGGTTATTTAATGCCGAAATCTAAATATTTTGATTGGTTTGGTTTGGTTGATTTTGTTCAGCGGCATATCAACCTCTATGGGTTATTTAATGCCGAAATCTAAATATTTTGATTGGTTTGGTTTGGTTGATTTTGTTCAGCGGCATTCTATGGGTTATTTAATGCCGAAATCTAAATATTTTGATTGGTTTTGGTTTGGTTGATTTTGTTTAGCGGCATATCAACCTCTATGGGTTATTTAATGCCGGAATCTAAATATTTTGATTCATGTGGTTTGGTTGATTTTGTTTAGCGGCATATCAACACCTCTATGGGTTATTTAATGCCGAAATCTAAATATTTTGATTGGTTTGGTTTGGTTGATTTTGTTTAGCGGCATATCACACCTCTATGGGTTATTTAATGCCGAAATCTAAATATTTTGATTGGTTTGGTTTGGTTGATTTTGTTTAGCGGCATATCAACCTCTATGGGTTATTTAATGCCGAAATCTAAATATTTTGATTGGTTTGGTTTGGTTGATTTTGTTCAGCGGCATATCAACACCTCTATGGGTTATTTAATGCCGAAATCTAAATATTTTGATTGGTTTGGTCTGGTTGATATTGTTTAGCGGCATATCAACCTCTATGGGTTATTTAATGCCGAAATCTAAATATTTTGATTGGTTTGGTTTGGTTGATTTTGTTCAGCGGCATATCAACACCTCTATGGGTTATTTAATGCCGAAATCTAAATATTTTGATTGGTTTGGTTTGGCTGATTTTGTTTACCGGCATATCAACACCTCTATGGGTTATTTAATGCCGAAATCTAAATATTTTGATTGGTTTGGTTTGGTTGATTTTGTTTAGCGGCATATCAACCTCTATGGGTTATTTAATGCCGAAATCTAAATATTTTGATTGGTTTGGTTTGGTTGATTTTTGTTCAGCGGCATATCAACACCTCTATGGGTTATTTAATGCCGAAATCTAAATATTTTGATTGGTTTGGTCTGGTTGATTTTGTTCAGCGGCATATCAACCTCTATGGGTTATTTAATGCCGAAATCTAAATATTTTGATTGGTTTGGTTTGGTTGATTTTGTTTAGCGGCATATCAACCTCTATGGGTTATTTAATGCCGAAATCTAAATATTTTGATTGGTTTGGTTTGGTTGATTTTGTTTAGCGGCATATCAACCTCTATGGGTTATTTAATGCCGAAATCTAAATATTTTGATTGGTTTGGTCTGGTTGATTTTGTTTAGCGGCATATCAACCTCTATGGGTTATTTAATGCCGAAATCTAAATATTTTGATTGGTTTGGTTTGGTTGATTTTGTTCAGCGGCATATCACCTCTATGGGTTATTTAATGCCGAAATCTAAATATTTTGATTGGTTTGGTTTGGTTGATTTTTGTTCAGCGGCATATCAACACCTCTATGGGTTATTTAATGCCGAAATCTAAATATTTTGATTGGTTTGGTCTGGTTGATTTTGTTTAGCGGCATATCAACCTCTATGGGTGATTTAATGCCGAAATCTAAATATTTTGATTGGTTTGGTTTGGTTGATTTTGTTTAGCGGCATATCAACCTCTATGGGTTATTTAATGCCGAAATCTAAATATTTTGATTGGTTTGGTTTGGTTGATTTTGTTTGCGGCATATCAACCTCTATGGGTTATTTAATGCCGAAATCTAAATATTTTGATTGGTTTGGTTTGGTTGATTTTGTTTAGCGGCATATCACACCTCTATGGGTTATTTAATGCCGAAATCTAAATATTTTGATTGGTTTTGTTTGGTTGATTTTGTTTAGCGGGCATATCAACACCTCTATGGGTTATTTAATGCCGAAATCTAAATATTTTGATTGGTTTGGTTTGGTTGATTTTGTTTAGCGGCATATCAACCTCTATGGGTTATTTAATGCCGAAATCTAAATATTTTGATTGGTTTGGTTTGGTTGATTTTGTTTAGCGGCATATCAACCTCTATGGGTTATTTAATGCCGAAATCTAAATATTTTGATTGGTTTGGTTTGGTTGATTTTGTTTAGCGGCATATCAACACCTCTATGGGTTATTTAATGCCGAAATCTAAATATTTTGATTGGTTTGGTTTGGTTGATTTTGTTTGGCGGCATATCAACCTCTATGGGTTATTTAATGCCGAAATCTAAATATTTTGATTGGTTTGGTCTGGTTGATTTTGTTTAGCGGCATATCAACCTCTATGGGTTATTTAATGCCGAAATCTAAATATTTTGATTGGTTTGGTCTGGTTGATATTGTTTAGCGGCATATCAACACCTCTATGGGTTATTTAATGCCGAAATCTAAATATTTTGATTGGTTTGGTCTGGTTGATTTTGTTTAGCGGCATATCAACCTCTATGGGTTATTTAATGCCGAAATCTAAATATTTTGATTGGTTTGGTTTGGTTGATTTTGTTTGGCGGCATATCAAACCTCTATGGGTTATTTAATGCCGAAATCTAAATATTTTGATTGGTTTGGTTTGGTTGATTTTGTTTGCCGGCATATCAAACCTCTATGGGTTATTTAATGCCGAAATCTAAATATTTTGATTGGTTTGGTTTGGTTGATTTTGTTTTTATCAACCTCGGCATATCTAAATATTTTGATTGGTTTGGTTTGGTTGATTTTTGTTTAGCGGCATATATCAACCTCTATGGGTTATTTAATGCCGAAATCTAAATATTTTGATTGGTTTGGTTTGGTTGATTTTGTTTAGCGGCATATCAACCTCTATGGGTTATTTAATGCCGAAATCTAAATATTTTGATTGGTTTGGTTTGGTTGATTTTGTTTAGCGGCATATCAACCTCTATGGGTTATTTAATGCCGAAATCTAAATATTTTGATTGGTTTGGTTTGGTTGATTTTGTTTAGCGGCATATCAACCTCTATGGGTTATTTAATGCCGAAATCTAAATATTTTGATTGGTTTGGTTTGGTTGATTTTGTTTGGCGGCATATCAACCTCTATGGGTTATTTAATGCCGAAATCTAAATATTTTGATTGGTTTGGTTTGGTTGATTTTGTTTAGCGGCATATCAACACCTCTATGGGTTATTTAATGCCGAAATCTAAATATTTTGATTGGTTTGGTCTGGTTGATATTGTTTAGCGGCATATCAACCTCTATGGGTTATTTAATGCCGGAAATCTAAATATTTTGATTGGTTTGGTTTGGTTGATTTTGTTTAGCGGCATATCAACACCTCTATGGGTTATTTAATGCCGAAATCTAAATATTTTGATTGGTTTGGTTTGGTTGATTTTGTTTGGCGGCATATCAACCTCTATGGGTTATTTAATGCCGAAATCTAAATATTTTGATTGGTTTGGTTTGGTTGATTTTGTTTAGCGGCATATCAACCTCTATGGGTTATTTAATGCCGAAATCTAAATATTTTGATTGGTTTGGTTTGGTTGATTTTGTTTAGCGGCATATCAACACCTCTATGGGTTATTTAATGCCGAAATCTAAATATTTTGATTGGTTTGGTTTGGTTGATTTTGTTTAGCGGCATATCAACCTCTATGGGTTATTTAATGCCGAAATCTAAATATTTTGATTGGTTTGGTCTGGTTGATTTTGTTTAGCGGCATATCAACACTCTATGGGTTATTTAATGCCGAAATCTAAATATTTTGATTGGTTTGGTTTGGTTGATTTTGTTTAAGCGGCATATCACACCTCTATGGGTTATTTAATGCCGAAATCTAAATATTTTGATTGGTTTGGTCTGGTTGATTTTGTTTGGCATATCAACCTCTATGGGTTATTTAATGCCGAAATCTAAATATTTTGATTGGTTTGGTTGGTTGATTTTGTTTGGCGGCATATCAACACCTCTATGGGTTATTTAATGCCGAAATCTAAATATTTTGATTGGTTTGGTTTGGTTGATTTTGTTTGGCAGCATATCAACCTCTATGGGTTATTTAATGCCGAAATCTAAATATTTTGATTGGTTTGGTTTGGTTGATTTTGTTCAGCGGCATATCAACCTCTATGGGTTATTTAATGCCGGAATCTAAATATTTTGATTGGTTTGGTTTGGTTGATTTTGTTTAGCGGCATATCAACACCTCTATGGGTTATTTAATGCCGAAATCTAAATATTTTGATTGGTTTGGTCTGGTTGATATTGTTTAGCGGCATATCAACCTCTATGGGTTATTTAATGCCGAAATCTAAATATTTAGATTCATCTGGTTTGGTTGATTTTGTTTAGCGGCATATCAACACCTCTATGGGTTATTTAATGCCGAAATCTAAATATTTTGATTGGTTTGGTTTGGTTGATTTTGTTGCGGCATATCAACCTCTATGGGTTATTTAATGCCGAAATCTAAATATTTTGATTCATTTGGTTTGGTTGATTTTGTTTAGCGGCATATCAACACCTCTATGGGTTATTTAATGCCGAAATCTAAATATTTTGATTGGTTTCGTTTGGTTGATTTTGTTTAGCGGCATATCAACACCTCTATGGGTTATTTAATGCCGAAATCTAAATATTTTGATTGGTTTGGTTTGGTTGATTTTGTTTAGCGGCATATCAACCTCTATGGGTTATTTAATGCCGGAATCTAAATATTTTGATTGGTTTGTTTTGGTTGATTTTGTTTAGCGGCATATCAACCTCTATGGGTGATTTAATGCCGAAATCTAAATATTTTGATTGGTTTGGTTTGGTTGATTTTGTTTAGCGGCATATCAACCTCTATGGGTGATTTAATGCCGAAATCTAAAATTTTGATTTTTGATTGTTGATTTTGTTTAGCGGCATATCAACCTCTATGGGTTATTTAATGCCGAAATCTAAATATTTTGATTTTTGTTTGGCATATCAACACCTCTGGGTTATTTAATGCCGAAATCTAAATATTTTGATTGGTTTGGTTTGGCTGATTTTGTTTAGCGGCATATCAACACCTCTATGGGTTATTTAATGCCGAAATCTAAATATTTTGATTGGTTTGGTCTGGTTGATATTGTTTAGCGGCATATCAACCTCTATGGGTTATTTAATGCCGAAATCTAAATATTTTGATTGGTTTGGTTTGGTTGATTTTGTTCAGCGGCATATCAACACCTCTATGGGTTATTTAATGCCGAAATCTAAATATTTTGATTGGTTTGGTTTGGTTGATTTTGTTTTGGCGGCATATCAACCTCTATGGGTTATTTAATGCCGAAATCTAAATATTTTGATTGGTTTGGTCTGGTTGATTTTGTTTAGCGGCATATCAACCTCTATGGGTTATTTAATGCCGAAATCTAAATATTTTGATTGGTTTGGTTTGGTTGATTTTGTTCAGCGGCATATCAACACCTCTATGGGTTATTTAATGCCGAAATCTAAATATTTTGATTGGTTTGGTTTGGTTGATTTTGTTTAGCGGCATATCAACACCTCTATGGGTTATTTAATGCCGAAATCTAAATATTTTGATTGGTTTGGTTTGGTTGATTTTGTTTAGCGGCATATCAACCTCTATGGGTTATTTAATGCCGAAATCTAAATATTTTTGATTGGTTTGGTTTGGTTGATTTTGTTTAGCGGCATATCAACACCTCTATGGGTTATTTAATGCCGAAATCTAAATATTTTGATTGGTTTGGTTTGGTTGATTTTGTTTAGCGGCATATCAACCTCTATGGGTTATTTAATGCCGAAATCTAAATATTTTGATTGGTTTGGTTTGGTTGATTTTGTTCAGCGGCATATCAAACCTCTATGGGTTATTTAATGCCGAAATCTAAATATTTTGATTGGTTTGGTTTGGTTGATTTTGTTTAGCGGCATATCAACACCTCTATGGGTTATTTAATGCCGAAATCTAAATATTTTGATTGGTTTGGTCTGGTTGATATTGTTTAGCGGCATATCAACCTCTATGGGTTATTTAATGCCGAAATCTAAATATTTTGATTGGTTTGGTCTGGTTGATATTGTTTAGCGGCATATCAACCTCTATGGGTTATTTAATGCCGAAATCTAAATATTTTGATTGGTTTGGTTTGGTTGATATTGTTTAGCGGCATATCAACCTCTATGGGTTATTTAATGCCGAAATCTAAATATTTTTGATTGGTTTGGTTTGGTTGATTTTTTGTTTGGCGGCATATCAACACCTCTATGGGTTATTTAATGCCGAAATCTAAATATTTTGATTGGTTTGGTCTGGTTGATTTTGTTTAGCGGCATATCAACCTCTATGGGTTATTTAATGCCGAAATCTAAATATTTTGATTGGTTTGGTTTGGTTGATTTTGTTTGCGGCATATCAACACCTCTATGGGTTATTTAATGCCGAAATCTAAATATTTTGATTGGTTTGGTCTGGTTGATTTTGTTTAGCGGCATATCAACCTCTATGGGTTATTTAATGCCGAAATCTAAATATTTTGATTGGTTTGGTTTGGTTGATTTTGTTTAGCGGCATATCAACCTCTATGGGTTATTTAATGCCGAAATCTAAATATTTTGATTGGTTTGGTTTGGTTGATTTTGTTTAGCGGCATATCAACCTCTATGGGTTATTTAATGCCGAAATCTAAATATTTTGATTGGTTTGGTTTGGTTGATTTTGTTTAGCGGCATATCAACCTCTATGGGTTATTTAATGCCGAAATCTAAATATTTTGATTGGTTTGGTTTGGTTGATTTTGTTCAGCGGCATATCAACCTCTATGGGTTATTTAATGCCGAAATCTAAATATTTTGATTGGTTTGGTCTGGTTGATATTGTTTAGCGGCATATCAACCTCTATGGGTTATTTAATGCCGAAATCTAAATATTTTGATTGGTTTGGTTTGGTTGATTTTGTTCAGCGGCATATCAACACCTCTATGGGTTATTTAATGCCGAAATCTAAATATTTTGATTGGTTTGGTTTGGTTGATTTTGTTTAGCGGCATATCAACCTCTATGGGTTATTTAATGCCGGAATCTAAATATTTTGATTGGTTTGGTTTGGCTGATTTTGTTTACCGGCATATCAACACCTCTATGGGTTATTTAATGCCGAAATCTAAATATTTTGATTGGTTTGGTCTGGTTGATATTGTTTAGCGGCATATCAACCTCTATGGGTTATTTAATGCCGAAATCTAAATATTTTGATTGGTTTTGGTTTGGTTGATTTTGTTCAGCGGCATATCAACACCTCTATGGGTTATTTAATGCCGAAATCTAAATATTTTGATTGGTTTGGTCTGGTTGATATTGTTTAGCGGCATATCAACCTCTATGGGTTATTTAATGCCGAAATCTAAATATTTTGATTGGTTTGGTTTGGTTGATTTTGTTTAGCGGCATATCAACACCTCTATGGGTTATTTAATGCCGAAATCTAAATATTTTGATTGGTTTGGTTTGATATTGTTTGCGCATAAATTTCTAAATATTTTGATTGGTTTGGTTTGGTTGATTTTGTTTAGCGGCATATCAACCTCTATGGGTTATTTAATGCCGAAATCTAAATATTTTGATTGGTTTGGTTTGGTTGATTTTGTTTGGCGGCATATCAACCTCTATGGGTTATTTAATGCCGAAATCTAAATATTTTGATTGGTTTGGTCTGGTTGATATTGTTTAGCGGCATATCAACCTCTATGGGTTATTTAATGCCGAAATCTAAATATTTTGATTGGTTTTGGTTTGGTTGATTTTTGTTTAGCGGCATATCAACACCTCTATGGGTTATTTAATGCCGAAATCTAAATATTTTGATTGGATTTTGGTTTGGTTGATTTTGTTTAGCGGCATATCACACCTCTATGGGTTATTTAATGCCGAAATCTAAATATTTTGATTGGTTTGGTCTGGTTGATATTGTTTAGCGGCATATCAACCTCTATGGGTTATTTAATGCCGAAATCTAAATATTTTGATTGGTTTGGTCTGGTTGATATTGTTTAGCGGCATATCAACCTCTATGGGTTATTTAATGCCGAAATCTAAATATTTTGATTCATCTGGTTTGGTTGATTTTGTTTAGCGGCATATCAAACCTCTATTATTTATTTAAATATTTTGATTGGTTTGGTCTAAATATTTTCAACCTTGCGGGTTTGGTTTGGTTGATTTTGTTTAGCGGCATATCAACACCTCTATGGGTTATTTAATGCCGAAATCTAAATATTTTGATTGGCATTTGGTTATTTTGGTTGATTTTGATTTTTGGCGGCATATCAACACCTCTATGGGTTATTTAATGCCGAAATCTAAATATTTTGATTGGTTTGGTCTGGTTGATTTTGTTTAGCGGCATATCAACCTCTATGGGTTATTTAATGCCGAAATCTAAATATTTTGATTGGTTTGGTCTGGTTGATTTTGTTTAGCGGCATATCAACCTCTATGGGTTATTTAATGCCGAAATCTAAATATTTTGATTGGTTTGGTTTGGTTGATTTTGTTTGGTTGATTTTGGCATATCAACCTCTATGGGTTATTTAATGCCGAAATCTAAATATTTTGATTGGTTTGGTTTGGTTGATTTTGTTTGGCGGCATATCAACACCTCTATGGGTTATTTAATGCCGAAATCTAAATATTTTGATTGGTTTGGTCTGGTTGATTTGTTTAGCGGCATATCAACCTCTATGGGTTATTTAATGCCGAAATCTAAATATTTTGATTGGTTTGGTCTGGTTGATTTTGTTTAGCGGCATATCAACCTCTATGGGTTATTTAATGCCGAAATCTAAATATTTTGATTGGTTTGGTTTGGTTGATATTGTTTTACGTTATATCAACATCTCTATGGGTCATTAATGCTGAAATCTAAATATTTTGATTGGTTTGGTTTGGTTGATTTTGTTTAGCGGCATATCAACCTCTATGGGTTATTTAATGCCGAAATCTAAATATTTTGATTCATTTGGTTTGGTTGATTTTGTTTAGCGGCATATCAACACCTCTATGGGTTATTTAATGCCGAAATCTAAATATTTTGATTGGTTTGGTCTGGTTGATTTTGTTTGGCGGCATATCACACCTCTATGGGTTATTTAATGCCGAAATCTAAATATTTTGATTCATCTGGTTTGGTTGATTTTGTTTAGCGGCATATCAACACCTCTATGGGTTATTTAATGCCGAAATCTAAATATTTTGATTGGTTTGGTCTGGTTGATATTGTTTAGCGGCATATCAACCTCTATGGGTTATTTAATGCCGAAATCTAAATATTTTGATTGGTTTGGTTTGGTTGATTTTGTTTAGCGGCATATCACACCTCTATGGGTTCTAAATATTTTGATTTAATGCCGAAATCTAAATATTTTGATTGGTTTGGTTTGGTTGATTTTGTTTAGCGGCATATCAACCTCTATGGGTTATTTAATGCCGAAATCTAAATATTTTGATTGGTTTGGTTTGGTTGATTTTGTTTAGCGGCATATCAACACCTCTATGGGTTATTTAATGCCGAAATCTAAATATTTTGATTGGTTTGGTTTGGTTGATATTGTTTAGCGGCATATCAACACCTCTATGGGTTATTTAATGCCGAAATCTAAATATTTTGATTGGTTTGGTTTGGTTGATTTTGTTTAGCGGCATATCATATGGTTATTTAATGCCGAAATCTAAATATTTTTGATTGGTTTTGGTTTGGTTGATTTTGTTTAGCGGCATATCAACCTCTATGGGTTATTTAATGCCGAAATCTAAATATTTTGATTCATCTGGTTTGGTTGATTTTGTTTAGCGGCATATCAACACCTCTATGGGTTATTTAATGCCGAAATCTAAATATTTTGATTCATCTGGTTTGGTTGATTTTGTTTAGCGGCATATCAACACCTCTATGGGTTATTTAATGCCGAAATCTAAATATTTTGATTTCATTGTTGATTTTGGCGGCATATTTTTTTTTGCCGAAATCTAAATATTTTGATTCCTCTGGTTTGTTGATTTTGTTTATTTAATGCCGAAATTTAATAAATATTTTGATTCATCTGGTTTGGTTGATTTTGTTTAGCGGCATATCAACACCTCTATGGGTTATTTAATGCCGAAATCTAAATATTTTGATTCATTTGGTTTGGTTGATTTTGTTTAGCGGCATATCAACACCTCTATGGGTTATTTAATGCCGAAATCTAAATATTTTGATTGGTTTGGTTTGGTTGATTTTGTTTAGCGGCATATCAACCTCTATGGGTTATTTAATGCCGAAATCTAAATATTTTGATTCATCTGGTTTGGTTGATTTTGTTTAGCGGCATATCAACACCTCTATGGGTTATTTAATGCCGAAATCTAAATATTTTGATTGGTTTGGTCTGGTTGATTTTGTTTGGCGGCATATCAACCTCTATGGGTTATTTAATGCCGAAATCTAAATATTTTGATTCATCTGGTTTGGTTGATTTTTGTTTAGCGGCATATCAACCTCTATGGGTTATTTAATGCCGAAATCTAAATATTTTGATTGGTTTGGTTTGGTTGATTTTGTTTAGCGGCATATCACACCTCTATGGGTTATTTAATGCCGAAATCTAAATATTTTGATTGGTTTGGTTTGGTTGATTTTGTTTAGCGGCATATCAAACCTCTATGGGTTATTTAATGCCGGAAATCTAAATATTTTGATTCATCTGGTTTGGTTGATTTTGTTTAGCGGCATATCAACACCTCTATGGGTTATTTAATGCCGAAATCTAAATATTTTGATTGGTTTGGTTTGGTTGATTTTGTTTAGCGGCATATCAACCTCTATGGGTTATTTAATGCCGAAATCTAAATATTTTGATTGGTTTGGTTTGGTTGATTTTGTTTAGCGGCATATCAAACCTCTATGGGTTATTTAATGCCGAAATCTAAATATTTTGATTGGTTTGGTTTGGTGTTTGATTTTGTTTAGCGGCATATCAACACCTCTATGGGTTATTTAATGCCGAAATCTAAATATTTTGATTCATCTGGTTTGGTTGATTTTGTTTAGCGGCATATCAACACCTCTATGGGTTATTTAATGCCGAAATCTAAATATTTTGATTCATCTGGTTTGGTTGATTTTGTTTAGCGGCATATCAACACCTCTATGGGTTATTTAATGCCGAAATCTAAATATTTTGATTGGTTTGGTTTGGTTGATATTGTTTAGCGGCATATCAACCTCTATGGGTTATTTAATGCCGAAATCTAAATATTTTGATTCATCTGGTTTGGTTGATTTTGTTTAGCGGCATATCAACACCTCTATGGGTTATTTAATGCCGAAATCTAAATATTTTGATTGGTTTGGTTTGGTTGATTTTGTTTAGCGGCATATCAACACCTCTATGGGTTATTTAATGCCGAAATCTAAATATTTTGATTCATCTGGTTTGGTTGATTTTGTTTAGCGGCATATCAACACCTCTATGGGTTATTTAATGCCGAAATCTAAATATTTTGATTGGTTTGGTCTGGTTGATATTGTTTAGCGGCATATCAACCTCTATGGGTTATTTAATGCCGAAATCTAAATATTTTGATTCATCTGGTTTGGTTGATTTTGTTTAGCGGCATATCAACACCTCTATGGGTTATTTAATGCCGAAATCTAAATATTTTGATTGGTTTGGTTTGGTTGATTTTGTTTAGCGGCATATCAAACCTCTATGGGTTATTTAATGCCGAAATCTAAATATTTTGATTCATCTGGTTTGGTTGATTTTGTTTAGCGGCATATCAACACCTCTATGGGTTATTTAATGCCGAAATCTAAATATTTTGATTGGTTTGGTCTGGTTGATATTGTTTAGCGGCATATCAACCTCTATGGGTTATTTAATGCCGAAATCTAAATATTTTGATTCATCTGGTTTGGTTGATTTTTTTGTTTTTGCGGCATATTGATTAGCTAAATATTTTGATTCATCTGGTTTAGTTGATTTTGTTTAGCGGCATATCAACCTTATGGGTTATGGAAATCTAAATATTTTGATTCATCTGGTTTGGTTGATTTTGTTTAGCGGCATATCAACACCTCTATGGGTTATTTAATGCCGAAATCTAAATATTTTGATTGGTTTGGTCTGGTTGATATTGTTTAGCGGCATATCAACCTCTATGGGTTATTTAATGCCGAAATCTAAATATTTTGATTCATCTGGTTTGGTTGATTTTGTTTAGCGGCATATCAACACCTCTATGGGTTATTTAATGCCGAAATCTAAATATTTTGATTGGTTTGGTCTGGTTGATATTGTTTAGCGGCATATCAACCTCTATGGGTTATTTAATGCCGAAATCTAAATATTTTGATTCATCTGGTTTGGTTGATTTTGTTTAGCGGCATATCAACACCTCTATGGGTTATTTAATGCCGAAATCTAAATATTTTGATTGGTTTGGTCTGGTTGATATTGTTTAGCGGCATATCAACCTCTATGGGTTATTTAATGCCGAAATCTAAATATTTTGATTCATCTGGTTTGGTTGATTTTGTTTAGCGGCATATCAACACCTCTATGGGTTATTTAATGCCGAAATCTAAATATTTTGATTGGTTTGGTCTGGTTGATTTTGTTTAGCGGCATATCAACCTCTATGGGTTATTTAATGCCGAAATCTAAATATTTTGATTCATCTGGTTTGGTTGATTTTGTTTAGCGGCATATCAACACCTCTATGGGTTATTTAATGCCGAAATCTAAATATTTTGATTGGTTTGGTCTGGTTGATATTGTTTAGCGGCATATCAACCTCTATGGGTTATTTAATGCCGAAATCTAAATATTTTGATTCATCTGGTTTGATTTTGTTGATTTTGTTTAAGAAATCTAAATATTTTGATTGGTTTGGTCATTATCAACACCTCTATGGGTTATTTAATGCCGAAATCTAAATATTTTGATTCATCTGGTTTGGTTGATTTTGTTTAGCGGCATATCAACACCTCTATGGGTTATTTAATGCCGAAATCTAAATATTTTGATTCATCTGGTTTGGTTGATTTTTGTTTAGCGGCATATCAACACCTCTATGGGTTATTTAATGCCGAAATTTAAATATTTTGATTCATCTGGTTTGGTTGATTTTGTTTAGCGGCATATCAACACCTCTATGGGTTATTTAATGCCGAAATTTAAATATTTTGATTCATTTGGTCTGGTTGATTTGTTTAGCGGCATATCAAACCTCTATGGGTTATTTAATGCCGAAATCTAAATATTTTGATTCATCTGGTTTGGTTGATATTGTTTAGCGGCATATCAACACCTCTATGGGTTATTTAATGCCGAAATCTAAATATTTTGATTCATCTGGTTTGGTTGATTTTTGTTTAGCGGCATATCAACACCTCTATGGGTTATTTAATGCCGAAATCTAAATATTTTGATTCATTTGGTCTGGTTGATATTGTTTAGCGGCATATCAACCGCTATGCGTTATTTAATGCCGAAATCTAAATATTTTGATTCATCTGGTTTGGTTGATTTTGTTTAGCGGCATATCAACACCTCTATGGGTTATTTAATGCCGAAATCTAAATATTTTGATTCATCTGGTTTGGTTGATTTTGTTTAGCGGCATATCAACACCTCTATGGGTTATTTAATGCCGAAATCTAAATATTTTGATTCGTTTGGTTTGGTAGATTTTGTTTAGCGGCATATCAACCTCTATGGGTTATTTAATGCCGAAATCTAAATATTTTGATTCATCTGGTTTGGTTGATTTTGTTTAGCGGCATATCAACACCTCTATGGGTTATTTAATGCCGAAATCTAAATATTTTGATTCATCTGGTTTGGTTGATTTTGTTTAGCGGCATATCAACACCTCTATGGGTTATTTAATGCCGGAATCTAAATATTTTGATTGGTTTGGTCTGGTTGATATTGTTTAGCGGCATATCAACCTCTATGGGTTATTTAATGCCGAAATCTAAATATTTTGATTCATCTGGTTTGGTTGATTTTGTTTAGCGTCATATCAACACCTCTATGGGTTATTTAATGCCGAAATCTAAATATTTTGATTGGTTTGGTCTGGTTGATATTGTTTAGCGGCATATCAAACTCTATGGGTTATTTAATGCCGAAATCTAAATATTTTGATTCATCTGGTTTGGTTGATTTTGTTTAGCGGCATATCAACACCTCTATGGGTTATTTAATGCCGAAATCTAAATATTTTGATTGGTTTGGTCTGGTTGATATTGTTTAGCGGCATATCAACACCTCTATGGGTTATTTAATGCCGAAATCTAAATATTTTGATTCATCTGGTTTGGTTGATTTTGTTTAGCGGCATATCAACACCTCTATGGGTTATTTAATGCCGAAATCTAAATATTTTGATTGGTTTGGTCTGGTTGATATTGTTTAGCGGCATATCAACCTCTATGGGTTATTTAATGCCGAAATCTAAATATTTTGATTCATCTGGTTTGGTTGATTTTGTTTAGCGGCATATCAACCTCTATGGGTTATTTAATGCCGCAATCTAAATATTTTGATTCATCTGGTTTGGTTGATTTTGTTTAGCGGCATATCAACACCTCTATGGGTTATTTAATGCCGAAATCTAAATATTTTGATTCATCTGGTTTGGTTGATTTTGTTTAGCGGCATATCAACACCTCTATGGGTTATTTAATGCCGAAATCTAAATATTTTGATTGGTTTGGTCTGGTTGATATTGTTTAGCGGCATATCAACCTCTATGGGTTATTTAATGCCGAAATCTAAATATTTTGATTCATCTGGTTTGGTTGATTTTGTTTAGCGGCATATCAACACCTCTATGGGTTATTTAATGCCGAAATCTAAATATTTTGATTCATCTGGTTTGGTTGATTTTGTTTAGCGGCATATCAACACCTCTATGGGTTATTTAATGCCGAAATCTAAATATTTTGATTGGTTTGGTCTGGTTGATATTGTTTAGCGGCATATCACCGCTATGGGTTATTTAATGCCGAAATCTAAATATTTTGATTCATCTGGTTTGGTTGATTTTGTTTAGCGGCATATCAACACCTCTATGGGGTTATTTAATGCCGAAATCTAAATATTTTGATTCATCTGGTTTGGTTGATTTTGTTTAGCGGCATATCAACACCTCTATGGGTTATTTAATGCCGAAATCTAAATATTTTGATTCGTTTGGTTTGGTAGATTTTGTTTAGCGGCATATCAACCTCTATGGGTTATTTAATGCCGAAATCTAAATATTTTGATTCACCTGGTTTGGTTGATTTTGTTTAGCGGCATATCAACACCTCTATGGGTTATTTAATGCCGAAATCTAAATATTTTGATTCATCTGGTTTGGTTGATTTTGTTTAGCGGCATATCAACACCTCTATGGGTTATTTAATGCCGAAATCTAAATATTTTGATTCGTTTGGTTTGGTTGATTTTGTTTAGCGGCATATCAACCTCTATGGGTTATTTAATGCCGAATTCTAAATATTTTGATTGCTTTGGTCTGGTTTATTTTGTTTAGCGGCACATCAACCTCTATAGGTTATTTAATGCCAAAATCTAAATATTTTTTTTGGTTTGGTCTGGTTGATTTTGTTCAGCGGCATATCAACCTATATGGGTTATTTAATAACGAAATCAAAATATTTTGTTTGTCTTGGTTTGGTTGATTTTGAAGGAAACGGCCGAAACGTTGTGATAAACATGGCGACAAAGATGAGGAAAATAAGTCATCGTGGCCGAGGGTCTGAGCGTGCTGGCTTCGTTCAAACTGATGATCACGCTAGATTTGTTTCCAAGAAACTGTAACTAGTGTCTAATTAACTTAGTTGCAATATAAACCACAGCTGGGCTCAGTGGGTGTTGAATAAACACAAATGCGCATGAGCAAGCTTCTATAATAGATTGACTAGCCGCCCTAATAGACGGGTATCCTCGAATATAAGTGGCCAGCTATATATATATCCTCCCATTCCTATATATCATTTCCGTTAAGTTAACCATCTAAATAGGTCACGGTTCGGTCACTCCTCCTATCCCAATATAAAGCATGCTTACGAGAAATATGAAATTAACCCCTCCCTATACTCTACCTTGTCTATTTAACTAAAACTATCACCCTCCCTGTTAAATTACAAAAATTACACAAGCCATCAATTTCTAATCCCATTTTTCCTTTCATTTCGTTGTTGGAATTGTTACCTGATGAATCGGAGTCCTTTAAAAAGGATTTTGGTGAAATAAATTATTGTAATGGTACCTTAAAGTGGTCTGTTTTTCATTAATTAAATATATATATATATATATATATATATATATATATATATATATATATATATATATATATATAATATATAAACTTAGTTTGGCTCTAATTCATAGTATTGTCTTCTAAGGCGTTTCAATTGTCTATTACCATGAATGAATTAACTTGGAACGCAGTTATCAGGTACTTACATTGTAGATCTATATTGATAACTAGAAATTGATCTTATACTTTAAGTAAATCATTACTTATGCGGCCAGCTCATACTTATATTTATGAATTTATTGCAAATTGTCGTTAATGGAGGTGTTGCTTATTTTCATTGCTGTATAATATCAATCCACCTATATGCCAGTAAATGTTTGACAATTTTATTACAGATGAAGAGAATAGAAGAGAAAGGTGATTCCACCAAGTGATGCAGAGAATTCCATGAACGGAGCGAGTAGGCAGCGATGAAGTCTTAAAGAAAATGGAAACAAAAAGGACACTCATACTCAAAATCAGAAAGAGGCTTCTAGAATTCCTTAGACGCAAAATGAGGGAGGAATGCTTAGAGAATTTGATCACACGGCGTATATCAATGGCAAGCGGGACTGTGTATGTCAGTGAGCTACCTACGTGACGAGCTTGGGTAAATGAATAGTGGAACGGGGGGTGAAGGGCGGAGAAACAGACAAACGTTACAAAGATATGAAGTGGTGCTTTCCCACGGCCTGAAATGACACGGGACAAAGAAGAAGAAGAAGAAGAAGAAGAAGAAGAAGAAGAAGAAGAAGAAGAAGAACAACAACAACAAGGGGGAGACGGAGGAAGAAGAAGAAGAGGAAAGGGGAGGATGAGGAAGAAGAAGAAAAAGAAATGGAAGGAGGGGGAAAAAGAGGAAGAAGAAGGAGGAGGAAGAGGAAGAAGAAGGGGAGGAGGGAGAAATAGGAGGAAGAAAAAGACTAATGAGGGGGAAAAGGAGGAAGAAGAAGGAGGAGGAAGAGGAAGACTAAGAAGGAGGAAGAGGGAGAAGAAGGGGAGGAGGAAGAGGGAGAAATAGGAGGAAGAAGAAGACTAAGGAGGAGGAAAGTGAGGAAGATGAAGAAGGAGGAGGAGGAGGAAGAAGTGGAGGATGAAGAGGGAGAAGTAGGAGGAAGAAGAAGGGGAAATAGGAGGATGAGAAAGAAGAAGAAAAAGAAATGGAAGGAGGAGGAGGAGAAGAAGGAAGAAGAAAAAGGAGAGGAGGAAGAAGAAGAAGGAGGAGGAGGAGGAGGAAGAAGAAGAAGACGAAGGAGGGGAAAAGGAGGAAGAAGAAGGAGGAGGAAGAGGAAGAAGAAGGGGAGGAGAGAGAAGTAGGAGGAAGAAGAAGACTAAGAAGGAGGAAGAGGAAGAAGAAGGGGAGGAGGAAGAGGGAGAAGTAGGAGGAAGAAGAAGACTAAGGAGGAGGAAAGGGAGGAAGAAGAAGAGAGAAAAAAGAGAAGGAGGAAGATGATGATGAAATGGTTACATTAATTACGTTAGCCGACTCAAAAAATGACTGCTGGTCAATTAAATTTTTCTTGCGCATTACCCTCTCAGATTTTCTCAAAATTTCTTTTCGCGTCATTCGTAAGGCAAATTATTTTCTTCTTTTTCTGATCTTACCAATTTTGTTCCGTTTCGTTTTTGGATTGTTCTTTGATCGTTGTTCAATACGTTTTGGCAATATCCGATCGCGTGTTCCGATCTCTCAGTAACAACCATCTTTCTCTTTTGAAGTTAATACCTTTCTTAGGACACATGGCAGTTTTTATATATATCGGCAATTGAAAAGAAAGAAAAATATCAGTCAGTAAACTGTAAAATATATACAAATCACTAAGAATGTGTCAAGAGTCAAAGCAATCTGATATTGGATATAAAAATCTCCAAAATATTTCAATAAAGTCTTTCGAGACAATGGTGCGACCAAAATAGACGTTGATTAAATATATGTGACTCTTATCTGCTTGTCGTGAGTTGACGCATTAAATCAAGTTATGAAAGAACTTACATTGGTTCATCCGGAACGTACGTCGCAAGGATAAAGCGCAATAATATACAATATCAATCAGAGGATTTTTAAAGTTGGCTATCTCATACGTGACTGAAAAATAGTATTTATGTTATGCACCCATTAAATATCAAAAGATTATTGTAGCGTTCTCTTTCATTAAATATTGTTTTTTTGCGTGCAGCGTTTGGAGTGGCCGAATAAACCTGTAGTTATCTCGCGGTCACGAGAAAAAAACAAAACAAAAAAACAACTAATTTCCCATGATTCCTTTGTAAAAATCCTACTGGCGGGAAATTTAGAATCATCCTCTTTTTCATTTAACTCTCGCCAAGAGAGCACGTGGATTTGAGTCGCTCCAGGCTTGAGTTGCGCATATGGTATCTGTCTATATTTCTGAGATGTATTATGTGCACTATTTATATTATTCGGATTCTTGACCGCATCTTTGTCGCCGTATTTATCCTCATGGACACATGGCACAGTGGGTAAAGGTGTTGGTTAGATTCACTGACAAAGAGTGTGAGTTCAATACCCGGTTAAGGCAGTGGAGAACTTAGAGACGGTAATTAACAGGAGATAACTGACATCCAAGAAAATGGCACGTAGAACTAGAACAGTCTACCTCAGTGAGCGGAATAAAGGATTCAGTTCGACATTCCAAATAACGTTGAAATAAATATGGCGTCAAAGATGAGGACAATAGTCCGAATAATGTAAATAGTTAGCGCATATAGGTCTTACAAAAATATCACTTTCTCGTGTTTAATAATATACTTATCATTTGCAAATAGTTTATTCATTCACAAAGACAAAGCAGACAAATAACAAGTACTTTCATATATCTAGTCGTACAAATAAATTATATATATATATATATTGTGCAAATTAATTGAAACCACGGCTTCCTTTTTTTCACCATTCGGTGACTTTTAGAACAACTGGTGTCATAGGGTGTTATTGGTTTAGTCATTTGAAGTGGTGTGCAGTAATATGAATCTATTTTAGGGGTGTATGATGTAATTTGTTTGGTTTTGAAAAATATTACGTCATCCAAGATTGAACGAATGTTTGATCTGATTCAATCTTTCTTATCAAATCATGAAATGAACCTTGTAGACCATTTTTTCGGATTTATACAGATTTTCTTCCATTATTTTATCCTTGGATTTACATTCTTCTTAATTTTTATTAACGGCATTTCTCTAATATAATCAGCTATCAATTTGGTATCTATGCCGATGACACAGTTATTTTAATCGGTTTATCTGGCACGATTGACAGATGAGCTCAAAAATGACCAGCAATCAATTGTTAACTGGGGCAAGTAATGCCTTCTTAATTTTAACGACTCCACAACGAAACTGATCTCTTTTAATCATCTGAAAGAATCTTTTTCCTGTTTCCATCAGCCATTTAAATCATTCTGATTTTATTTTAGGCTGAAACTTATATTGTTTATTTGTTATATAAATATTTCCTGAGCATTTTAGAAAACATTTCTTCATTGACAGACATTTTATTGAGTATACGTTGAATTGAATAACAAAATCAGGCATTGTGAACTTTATGGAAATTGACTGAACGGCACCCTCAACATTTTGATAAACTATGTTAAATTAACAAAAGAGAGATTAAAATTTTAATTCAGGCCATTAATTCTTGGATACTGCTTTGGAGGTAATTAATTAATTAATAGGCTCATAAATCTATAATCTATTCATGATGAAAACGTATGTTATTTAATCATTTTATATTTTAAACTCAATATGAAGACAAAAGAAAGGAACATAAAAATGTATGAAGCGACTGAAACAATTTCATCTTTGTAGGAAATAAATGCTTTTAAATTTTAATTATGCCATTGATGATATCTGGTTACAAAATTGATAAAATGCTAATTCTGTGTTGCTAAAAATCTGTGTTATCAAATGTCTTTGAATTTAAAGTACTAAATTTGCAATATATGCTTAAAAAATGCTCAAATCTTTTCCATCTAAAGAAACCAAGTGGGATGCAATTATGAATTTCCAAATTTAGTTTAAGATTAACTGACTATTATGATCAAATTACCATATAAAAAGTTTGTGGATATAATCTTCTATTAGGAAGTAGGATAAAATCCGTAAAGCGTTTGTTTCTCTAATATATTGGGAGTGACAAATTTGGTAATTTATTTTATAAATGGCTGCTTCATAAATATTATTCCTATTAGAGTTTGAGGAAATGATTATATCCATAATTGTTTCCGAAGTGTTTGATTATTTAAGATTACTTAGCTGGGATACGTTGTTCTGGATAGCCGACGTGACAGAGTTGGTCAGTAGTATTTGTTTTCACGTAATTTATTATTGTGGACTATGTTATTATTTTTATTTTCTGTTGCATGATTTGTATGCCTTTCTTCTTGCGTTGTGGATGAAATGATATGGGTATTGTAAGTTTTTCAATGTATTTTCTATGTATGTTTCTTCTTTACGTAAATATTTGGGGCTGCAGATTCTTAATGCTCTCTAATATAAACCCTAATAATTCCACTTAATTTTAGTAGAGTGAATATCTTCGAGAGTGCTGCCGTTGATTATTATCCAAATATTAATCGACGCCGAGTCCCCCCACCAATATCAACTTTCCTAACAAAATGACTTCTCCCACAAGAACGTAGAAAAAATGGTTGAATCCGTCAAGACCACAATAAATTGGACGAAACGCGTCGGCTAATAATACAGTTTTCCTATTGTCTTTTACCTTTATACACACACACACACACACACACACACACACACACACACATATTTATATATATATATATATATATAATTATTTATTTTAAAAAAATTATAACATAAATATGTTATAAAATCAATACAAAAATAGCCATTTTATTTCAACACCTCCGGTGTTTATCAAGTGATAATGTTGAATGTAAAATAAATAGATTTCAATGTAAAATAAATAGATTTATTTTACATTCAATATCATCACTTGAAAAAGCACCGGGGTGTTGAAAAAAAAATGGCTATTTTTGTAGTGATTTTATAACATATTTATGTTTTGAATTTTTTTAAATAAATAATTATATCTGCTCTACTTTGTATTGAGAACTCTTTTAAGAATAGTAATTGTTGGTTATTAAATTCATTCCGTATACACCAATTATATACTTGGGTATATATATATATATATATATATATATATATATATATATATGTATGTATAATCATGCCATCCACCGTCGAGAGGTCTAATGGACAGCGTTTCTTAGTGACAAATCGGAGATCAGAGTCCGAATTCCAGTCGAGATCATTATGTTCATTTATGATTAAATATCCTTGAGAAAGATATGTCTCCACCTCTTCTCCTCCCAGCTATGGCTTAAATAATGATATATTTACGGTGAAGAATAATTGTTATCTCCGTAAAAGTGATAATGAAATATTCACTCGCAAAAAACAAACAAAAAATATTAAATTCAAAATCTTTTCTTTTAAGCAACCCACAAAGGGTTGATAAGCCATAAAAAAAGACTAGCCGATCAATGAATCCGCCGTTGAAGATGCAGAGAAAATGATTCTCATGCATCAAAAAAAGTAAAAGAAATATATAGTAAATGTACTTTTTTTTTTTCTTCTTCTTCTTCTTCTTCTTCTTCTTATTATTATTATTATTATTATTATTATTATTATTCTTTTTATTTTCTTTGATTTCTGGCGTTTACACATTTCTTTCCGGGTCCCGCCCAGGGACCTTAAGGTTAGAAATGGCGTCATGACACTTTCCACTGACAAAAAAAAAAAAAAAATGATTACATAGATAAAGCCCTTCCTAAGGTGTGGGCTGTACTTGTCAGAACAATTTTCTGTATCTCCTTGAGGCATGGACTTCCAGGAATCCCTTCAATTAGTCTACTGGAATCTTTTCCAACCAGTCCTAGGGCTCCAACTACAACAGGGATTGTTGATGTTCCCATATGCCACATTTTCGAGATTTCTATTTCAAGGTCCTTGTACTTTGACAACTTTTTGAATATCTTCAAAGATACATTGCAGTCGGCAGGGACTGCCATAACAATAAGGAGGCCACGATTTTGTTTGTGGTCTTTAATAACAATATCTGGGCGGTTGGCCTTGATTGTTCTGTCAGTGTGTATTGTGTAGTCCCATAGAATTGTAACAGGTCCTATCTCCGTAACCGGGTCTGGGTGGTGTTCATACCAGTTTCTTTCAGTTTTCTTCCCGTAGAAGTTGCAGATTTTCCAGTGCAGATATTGGCCCACTCTGTCATGTCGGGTTTTATAGTCAGTGGGTGCCAACACCGTACAACCTGCTACAAGATGATCAATCGTTTCTGGATATTTATCACAGAATCTGCATTTTGGGCTGACACAATATTTTAGTATATGTGCTTGATAATTCCTAGTTAGCAAGCATTGGTCCTGCGCAGCAAGGATAAAACCTTCAGTTTCCGCTTTCAACCCTGCACTACGTAGCCACTGATGGGTACGGGTTTTGTCTACGTTATTATTATTATTATTATTATTCTCCATTTATGATTATTATTATTGGTTAATATGTCAAATTCCTTTTATAGTTTTTTCTCCGCTACGATAATTGGAAAGAATAATTAAAAGAACTACAGAAAAAAAAAGCGAGAAAGAACGAAATAAACAAAGAAAGACAAAAAGAAGAAAAAAACACAGAAAAGAAAGGGAAAAAATGTATGAGCAATAAAAGAAGGGAATCTGGTATGAAAGAACGTCACGTCACAGTGAATATGTACGAATGAAAATGAAAAAGAAAAGCAAAGAAAAAAAATGGAAAAAAAAAAAGAAATCTGGAACGAACGAACGAAAAACCTTTGAAAGAAAAAAAAAGAAAAGAAAACGGTAAATAAGAACGTCACTTGGAAGAAGTCCAAAGGAATGAATGAAAAAAGAAAAAGAAAAACAATTTGACAGAAGGAACACGAAAAATAAAGAAAGTAAGAATGAAATAAAGAAAGAAAGAGAGAAAGAAGAAAAATAAATAAAAAGAGAAATAAATAATTGGAGAAAGAAAGAAAGAATTATTGAACTGATAAGAACGAGAAAGGAAGAAATCAAACATTCTTACTCAACGAAGCTAATGGATTTCGTCCGATATTGTCTCAAATATCGTAACGTTTACCGCTCTTAAAAAGACAAAAAGTAGAAAGAAAAAAAAAGTATGAACAACGCGAAATTTCGACAATATGAACCTTAATGACTCTGGCATTGTGTCGTACCGGACTTCTCCAAATAGGAACTGCTTTTCGACCATTTACTTGCAATAGACGCAACAGTCACTGGTCAAACTGTACAAAGAAACACAAACTGGACACTGGACAAAGAATATTCACTACATTCAGGAACATTAAGTATTTACCTTTCGTTTTTAGTTGTTTTCTTTTGGTTTAATATGGGAAGGATGGACCACTCACCAGTAGCGGTAATGCGTCGATAATTCAATGAGATTTCCTTGTGAAACTTCGTGGCTATTTGTCTAGGCGGTCATAAGTTGAAAGGTTAAGGGATTTCACTTATATATTTTGGGTCCGTTGACCCAAAAGTATGAAGGCAAAATGAGTATGTGGCTCAGTGGTTAGAACTTAAGTGTTCCGACCATATGCCTCCGGTTAGACATGTTCGATTTATAATAGTAGGTGACATCTTAGGAATAACGGTCTAGAGAGAAGATCCCAGTGCGCAGCACCGTGAGGAAGTATCTATGGCTTGATCTAAGAGCTGGGAGTGAAAATGGCTTTGCAGAAAGCTTCAGAAACCGTTGAAGGCTGTGCTAACACCAAAACACGGGTTGTCGTGACTGAAGGTTTGAGTATAAAGGCCTTGTTCAGAGCTGTCGTTCCCGTCAGACTGTGGGCTTTCTGCTGCAACTCTTATTTTTGATGGGTGGACTTGTCTTGCTAAACTCTTTCTTTTTTCATGTTGTTTTCGGGTCGACCCGCCATCATTACCTAACGCTCATAGAATTTTTATACAATTTTATATATTGTAATTTTAAATCATGCAGTGTTTTTGAGTAGGGGGCCTCTGTCTAAGGAATTTTGATGTATGTAGGAGCGAATGGGGACGGATAGATTCTTATAGTGAATGAATAAATTGTAACGAATAAATTGGTCGTGAATATGATTAGCTAGGTATAAGATAGTGTCGACAAGCCTTGACCTATATCCCCCTGTTTTTTTTGCCTTGTGCCACAATTACTGTATTTATCAGTATTAAATCGTAGACTCTGTGCTCTTTCCACTTCTTTTTATGTCATTTCTCTTTATTTTATGGGATCATTCTTTGTTTTACATCATCTTACTCTGGTTTCCGGGGTTGGATCGGAGTCCAGCTGTAATCTTTTCCAACTGTGCTGGTCAGACTCTCTACCTGCGGGCAGAGAGGATCCCCAGACAAGGGTATGTCGAACGGCAGAGTCTCGTCTCGGGAAAGAGCTACGTTTCATACGGAAATTTTTGGCCGAGCCTAGGGTCTCGGATTTCCCCACTTTAAAACCCCGCCTTGTACCACATCTTACCTCGTGGGGACGTTGGTAAATATATCTTATTATTGTTGCTTATTATGACATCACACTATGATACTGTTGTGAGACCTACAACATGGACTCTTCCAGGACTATATAAACACTCTAAGAGAAGAGGAGGAAAGAGAGAGAGAGAGAGAGAGAGAGAGAGAGAGTATATTCTAATCCCGTAGTATCAGCCGCATACAACTACCAATATTGGACACTAGCACATAGTAAGTTCCGCTTACACTTATACTATCTTTGTAAACTTTTTGTTTAATATATCTTTTTTATTTCTAATCCGTGTTCCGTGTTTTCCTTCCGCGGTCCCAAATTTGGGTCCACATCAGATACTTAATCTAAATTTATTTCGTACGAGTACATAATTGGGACACAAGGCCAAAAGGGGAATTTGATTGAGGCGGGTCTTCATTGATTCACGAGCCATGCATTCATTACAATACGCACGTTTACCACAAGAACTCATTCGTCACCAATCGATCTTCCATATACGATAATACACTCAGGGAACCTCAAAAAACGCACCCCGTGACATAAAAATTTATACATAAAAATCTGATGATTCACAGATTGTAGGTCCCGTCCAATACTCAAAAAGGAGAGGCCGCTGTATTCTGCCCTAAGATAGAATCAAGAGGCTCTCTAGCTAAGGGAGAGGAAAAGGTGAAAATATATACGGATATGGAAATAAACAAAGGTGACCCAGTCGAGATGAAAGGAGGCCAAAAACAAACTGGGGAAGTTGGGTATCTCGTCTTGGATCATAACCAAATATGCAGCCACCAGCAGGCCCGGAACAACACTTACTCACATTAACTAGTTACAAAAAGCTTGTATAGACTAACCAGGCGAGGCCTCTACGGGAAACCAGCCCGATTTGAATTAGGTTGACCTAAAAAAGAAAATCAAGGCTAGCCCCATTCACACGAACCAAACTCGCCACAGTCACCCACATTTTGCTAAAGTCTATCTTGACTAACTGTTTTCTATCAGTTCTAATCTTCATCGTGATCTGATGCTCAAAGAATCGTATCTGATCCTGATGAGAAATACGGTTGCCTCGCAAGACGGTTGCCTCGCAAGACTTGCTTCTGTCGTGTCGTCCGCATCACCATTCGAGTCTTGGCCAGCAGCGAGTGAAACACCATTCATTTCAACCCAGAATACGGGGGCAACATTTTTCATACACCTATGCACGATCGATGGGCACGAGCTTTTCGGGGGCGATTACTAGTTTTATATCTAATTTTAATGATACTTTATTGATTCCATACTCTTGTTTGATAGACTCGTCATTATTACTATTGTCTTCTTACTAGTTTTATTCCAACTTATTATTACTGTTATTATCAAAAATCTACGATGAATTCAAGCTTAGCACAAGATTGTCGGGTTAATCTTATTATTTTGCTGCTGAAATGACTTAATGCAACGGCAAGTTCTATTCAAATAGTTTCCTCTCTCGCAATTCTCGCCTGCAGAACCCTCTTCCAGCAATTTGATTTACTATCAAGTAAAAGAAGATACGGTGAAGCATTGGATAGTGGCTCGGATTGAGGAATCGAGGAGCCGAGTTCGAATTTTAGTCGAATCCATTACATTCACTTACGTGCTATTGCCCTTGAGAAAGGTATGAATCCTCTTCTTCTCCCTGCAGCTATAAGTAAATAGCAGGACAGACATAGTTCTATAGCCTTGGGTATCAACTGGTCTACCGCAGAAAGAAATGGCAACATACTGCTAGAAAAATCTGCATCGTCAGTCATGTATCGAAAGATACATGATCGCCTAAGCGTGTATCACGCATGGCACATAACTGACTGATATTCACTTACGTGCTAATACTCTTAGGAAAAGTATGAATCCTCTTCTTCTGTCACCCCCAGCTATGGGTAAATAGCAAGACAGACCGGGTTCTATAGCCTGGGATGGCAACTGGTCTGCTGTTGATAAAATGGCAACGTACTGCGGGAAAAATCTGCCTCGTCAGTCATGTATCAAAAGATACATGATCGCCTAAGCGTGTATCACGCATGGCACATAACTGACTGATATACACTTACGTGCTAATACTCTTAGGAAAAGTATGAATCCTCTTCTTCTCCCCCCCATGATCGCCTACGCATGCGACTGATCAAGTAAAACCTAAATGCAAGATTAATCGTCATCTTCTGTCATTTGGAATGATACTTTATTGTCCTTTCTCCTCATCAATGTTCTTCTTAGTTTCTCTATTATATTTCATTATTAGCAGCATGGCCCGACCAACTCTGTCACGTCGACTATCCAGAACAACGTATCCCATCTAAATAATCTTAAATAATCAAACACTACGAAACCAATTATGGATATAATCACATCCTCAAACACTAATAGCAATAATATTTCTGAAGCAGCCATTTATAAAATAAATTACCAAAATTGTAACTCCCAATATATTAGAGAAACAAGCGTTTTACGGACTTTACCGTACACCTAATAGAAGATTATATTCACATACTTTTTATATGGTAATTTTATCATAATAGTCAGTTAATCTTAAACTAAATTTGGAAATTCATAATTGCATCCCACTTGGTTTCTTTAGATGGAAAAGATTTGAGCATTTTTTAAGCATATATTGCAAATTTAGTACTTTAAATTCAAAGACATTTGATAACACAGATTTTTGGCAACACAGAATTAGCATTTTTAGCAGTTTTGTAACCAGATATCATCAATGGCATAATTAAAATTTAAAAGCATTTATTTCCTACAAAGATGAAATCGTTTCAGTCGTTTCATACATTTTTATGTTCCTTTCTTTTGTCTTCATATTGAGTTTAAAATATAAAATGATTAAATAAAATACGTTTTCATCATGAATAGATTACAGATTTATGAGCTTATTAATTAATTAATTACTTCCAAACCAGTATCCAAGAATTAATGGCCTGAATTAAAATTTTAATCTCTCTTTTGTTAATTTAACATAGTTTATCAAAATGTTGAGGGTGCCGTTCAGTCAATTTCAATAAAGTTCACAATGCCCGATTTTGTTATTCTATTCAACGTATACTCAATAAAATACCTGTCAATGAAGAAATGTTTTCTAAAATGCTCAGGAAATATTCATATAACAAATAAATACTAACAGTTTCAGCCTAAAATAAGATCAGAATGATTTAAATGGCTGATGGAAACAGGAAAAAGATTCTTTCAGACGATTAAAAGAGATCAGTTTCGTTATGGAGACGTTAAAATTAAGAAGGCGTCACTTGCCCCAGTTAACAACTGATTGCTGGTCATTTTTGAGCTCATCTGTCAATCGATCCAGATAAACCGATTAAAATAACTGTGTCATCGGCATAGATACCAAATTGAGAACTGATTATATTAGAGAAATGCCGTTAATAAAAATTAAGAAGAATGTAAATCCAAGGATCAAGTAATGGAGGAAAATCTGTATAAGTCCGAAAAAAAAGATCTAGAAAAGTTGCTGTTCAAGACAAGGTTCATTTCATGATTTGATAAGAAAGATTGAATCAGATCAAACATTCGTTCAGCTTGATAGTGTCTTTCCAACAATACATCGATAGTTGACCTAGAGGAGCGAAAGCCAAACTGCTTATATGTAAGAAAATTCTACAAAGTGGGGACCAATTCAGACTTGTTTAGAACCTATATTACTTTCCCAGAAAGTGATTGAAGACCAAAAGACCGATACTTAGAAAGATCAAAGGGTTCGCCTGAGATCACCAAGACTATATTTTTAACAAGCAGTAAAGTAAGAAATATCGAGACATTTATAGCAGACTAGCAGCATGGCCCGGCGTTGCCCGTGCTTGATTCAAAAATCGTACGACTCATACAACAATCGCTATCACTTGACTTAAAATATTTTTGCCCTTCCTTGCCTTTAGAGGAGCGCCCTTCGCCGTGCTGATGTTGCTACATACCTTACTTCTTGCCTCACACTGCGAATTTTTTCTTAGCTCTATACTAAACATTAAATCTGTTACGAAAAAAGAACTAAACAAAATGAACACAAAACGATCAGCTTTAAAAAAGGACTCGTAACTGGAAAAACCGAATGAAAAAAGAATGTTAACAAAAAATACTTTTTCATACCCGACCCAGTTCTACGGAGTCAGAATCAACGTTAACTTTAAGCAAGCGAATGAGCCAATTGGATTAAAGTGCCATGCAGATTTAAATTTTTTCCACTAGTGAAGAATGCAGCTAACAATTTTTTTGCATGCTAATTAACATTCGTGTCTGTCAGCTGTTGGCTCTCACGCTGGCCAATTGAATCTTCCTGCCTATTCGTGGCAGCCAGCTATTGGCTCTCACTCTGGCCAGTACAAAATGGCCGCAAATTACATGAAAAGTGCCGAAGAAGCATGGAAAAAACGATTATTTCCACTATTGATGGGAGTTGGGAAATGCAAATTTGGTTTTGGCCTTCCCGCTAACTTGGAGCATGTGCATGTAAATTTTGGTGCAAATCCGTCGAAAATTGCGGCCGTGCATTCGTTACACACACACACACACACACACACACACACACACACACACACACACACACACACACACACACACACACACATACACACACACACACACACACACACACACACACACACATCCTGCCTTTTATAGATAGAGATCAGTAAGCCCCTGTATCTTGCGGCTTTGTCTCCTTGCTTTTGGCTAAATGATTAAAATAATTCTTATCGAGATTTTTCAATTGCAAATAGCTTATTAATAAAAGAGATCACGTGGTATTTACTTTGTTTCATTGTTAGATTTTTATCTATTTTTAATGATATTAAAGTATGTAAGAAAATATCAGTTTCGAATAAGCCATCATTATTGACGGTTTCCATAAACTAGTCCGCTACTCTCTTTAAATATTCAGCTAAGCAACATGGGGTTTTGAATTCTGAAAAAGCGCCTCCATATTGTCTTGAAACGGAAAGTCACTACAAGATTTAAAAAAAAGATATCTCGTTGTCATTCATGATTTCTGCCGATTTCCTGCCAGTAAAAGACCAGTTCCTGGCAGGAAGAGTGGCAGTCTTAGATCGCGACTTCTTAGTTAGAGAGATAAAAATTCTCAAAAAAAAAAAAAAAAGGAACAAAACATAACATTTCAATTCGCAAATTCAGAAGTGCCTGTGGAGGAAGATCAGATGATGACGAGTGTTACGCGGATCGTAAAAAGTGTAAAAGTTAAATGATCCTTTGCAAGAAAAACAAAACAAAAAAGAAAAATATATATATAAAATAAAGTTAAAAGAACTGCTTTTACGAGAAAGGTGTATCATCCCTTTTGGTTGAAACGCGAGCATCCGACGTTTATCGATTAAAATTCTTTGACGATCACCCCATGGAGATCTCAAAGAAGTAAAAAAGAAATTCGACACCTTTAAATTATAGACTACTTGATGCGTTTCTAGACACACCCACTCTTACACATCCTCACACAGACACGGGTCCTTGTGGACGTGAGTGTGTTCATACGCCTCTCCTATTATAATTGCGATTGCTCCTTCCTTCGCTATTTCGAACGACCATTACGCCCTGCCAATACTTCATAAACAATAGACTATTCCGTTTTGATCGCATCTAAAAAGAGGAAAAGGCACGGCCTGGTTTCTGTAAGAAAATAAAAGAAATTTATTTTGTGTTGTTATTTAGTTTGATCATTGGGTACATATATACTTACAATTCTAAATAAGAGAGCGGACTCTCATATTTAAAATTGTGCATTTATATTTCTTTCCTTTAATTTAATATCATGGGGTGTGTTTTCTGTAGGTTCCCTTGAGAGGATGTGGTATTATGGCGTATGGAGGATTGATTGATGACGGACGAGTTTTTTTTTTTTATGGTGAATGCGAAAATTGTAATGAGTGAATGGATCGTGAGTCCCCTTTATCGGCATTGTGCCACAATTGTATATTTTACAACAAATATCGCAAGAAAATAAAAGAAGGAAACAAAGAAGTGAAGAGAGAAGAGTTTAACGGCTGCTTCAGTGAAATGGAAATATTTTTCGATATTTTCATTTGTACCCACTTCTTAAAATAACGACGAGCTTTCTTTGTTTTGTTTTACGGCATATCAACCTCAATGGGTTATTTAATGCCGACAAGATTTTTTATTGCCGCTAATATTTTTGTTCAAAAACGTATTACTGGCACTATTTTTTCTTTTTTTTTTCAAAAAATGTAAAAAATGAATGTGTGATAATGATTTTTTCCTTCAAAAATTCATTGCTAGTAATAATTTTTTTTATAAAAATGTATTGCTGGTATTAAAACCTATTTTTACACATTTATAGTGTTTGCCCCCATGTTAGGGATTAACTATTTGCCCATAGCTGGGACGCTAACAAGTGCTGCCACCCGGAGTCAGGGCGGAACTGGGAACACAAGCAATTAAATGGTGGCTCTACGCTCCTCAAAACCTCCTGACCAGTGGCCCCGCTGTTGGATGTAGTTTATCGTCTTACCCAGGACGCGGATGTAGTTTATCGTCTTACCCAGGATGCGGATGCAGTTTATCGTCTTACCCAGGGCGCGGATGTAGTTTATCATCTTACCCAGGACGCGGATGTAGTTTATCGTCTTACCCAGGGCGCTAACGGCCAGCATTCTTATTTATGACTGTTTTTTTAAAAGTTCAATTATTTAACGATGCGATAAGGGAAATTCTACGGATTCATTGTTGTCGAACTCGGCCTGAACTTACTACATTAAGAATTACGATTCACCAGACTATTAAAATAGAATACTTTTCATAGGTTAAAACTAGTATAGATGAATAAATAATGTGAAAAAAATCCACAGCTCTCTCCTTTTAAAAACTAGAAGCTATATAATAATAAAATAGAAGCTATATAATAAAAAAACTAGAAGTTATATAAAAAAAATCTGTCGTTTAATATTAATGTATTAATATGTATTTCTATATCGCAGTGGCTGCTAAGAAATCTACTCACAGATGAAGAAACGACATGTGAAAACAGAAATGCGGCTCTACAGAAGGATGCTGAGAATAACATGGCCTGAATCTGCGAGCAACAAAAAATATTCAAGGTTAATGGAAACGAAAAGGACACAGACTTAGAATGATAAATAGACAATTTAAATCTTTAGCAAATATAATGAGGAAGAACTGCTTGGAAATTTTGACACTCACGGGACATATTGAATAAAATCAGGACTTATATAGATAAATCGCTGACAAAGATAAACTCGACATAGCTAGATAGGAAATTACTTGATTTTATATGTATATATTGTAATTTATCGAGTCTGAAAGAAACCTCAACAGAATGCAGAAAGCACTGGACGGCCGTTTCGTCCTATATTTGGGACTCATCAGCAGTGCGCATCCACTAGCGAGAATTGAAACCATGACAGTTGGGTTGTCAAGAGAACACCATACCGACTGTTCCAAATGGGCCTCGATGACGAAGAGATTGCAAATCAGACTCAACAAAGCGCCGCTCGCTCACATATTCCGTGGTGGAACTAAACTGAAATTCTCTCTAATCATAGGACTGTACCCCCAGGAGCCACGACTACTATCACCTAACTGTCAGGGTTTCAATTCTCGGTAGTGGATGCGCACTGCTGATGAGTCCCAAATATAGGACGAAACGGTCGTCCAGTGCTTTCTGCATTCTGTTGAGGTTTCTATCAGACTCGGTGAATTACTTAAATATAATTATCAAATCCTCCTAATAATTTTTATCATATATATATACATATATATAGAGAGAGCGAGATACATAATGAATAGACATGATATATATATATATATATATATATATATATATATATATATATATATATATATATATATCAACAGATGTATATGAACTAACGGAGAGATAGATAGAGAATGGACACGCTGACATAGATAGATCAACAGATATGAACTGACTTAAAAGTTTCATCAAAATCAAATACTAAATTTCATTACCTTGTAGCTGGGTGCGGATAGATAGATATTGACAAATTGATATATATATATATATATATATATATATATATATGTGTGTGTGTGTGTGTGTGTGTGTGTACACACACATATATACACGGATTATGAAATAAGGTGAGTGTAATACATAGAGAGATAGATAAATAGATAGATATGAACAGATAGATGTATAGATCCACATATTATATAGATATTAACAAATATATATATATATATATATATATATATATATATATATAAAGGCTTAAACACTAATATTCCATGGTCATAATTTATTCCATTGGGATCGTAAATACGACCCAATTCATCAGACCTACAAATTCAAAATGAATATATATATATATATATATATATATCACACACACACACATATATATATAAGGATTTTGATAGGTAGATAATTATGTGAGTGTAATACATAGATAAACTGATAGATATGAACAGATTGAGATATTTAGATCGACTGCTAATATAGATATTAACAAACATGGATATATATATATATATATATATATATATATATATATATATATATATATATATATATATATATATATACAGATTTTGATAGCTATATAGTTAGAAAGATAATGAAAAATAGATAACTTTTTAACCGGAAGCTTTTGCGCAAAACTCTTATAATATCCATTAAATGTACGAAGTCGAATCAATACTTCTCTAGGCTGTCACAACTTTCAGATGAATTTTCATCTGACATTTTCATTGTGCAAGGTTCGAACAATCTGATTATTGAAGAGCGTTGTGTCATTCGAACACAGTTAGATCAATGAAGACTGTTGCATTAACACAGAAGAAGAATATGTTGAAAAATAAACACTGGATTTCTTTTCATAGTGTCTAAGCTATCGACATACACGTATATATATAAATAAATAGCTGGCCACTCGTATTCGAGGATACCCGTCTACTATGGCAGTTAGCCAATCCCTATTGCAGAGGCTCGCACATTTTTGTCTGCTCAACACCTGTGGTTTATTCAGCAACTATGTTAAGCAGACCTTAGTTACAGTTTCTGGGAAAGAGAATGCTATCTAGCATGATAAGCATTTTGAACAAGGCCATCACACTCAAAATACTCAGTCACGATGACTTGTGACTTCATGATAGCACAGCGCTACCGACAACCCCCAAGGGTTCCATCTACCCAATTTCACACACAAGGCTTGGGTCAACCCATGGTATGTTTTTACAGGCACTTTCCAAAGGTGCCACATGCTGGGATCGGACCCTCCAGACTGATAACATCAGTAAGTCTCTATACCTGAAAAATCGACCATGATAAGATTCGAAATATATATATATATATATATATATATATATATATATATATATATATGTATATATAATTATTTATTTAAAAATATGATTCCAACACGCGACATAAGAGGTTTCATGTTTCAAAACAAGTACCGAAAAATTCAATATAATTATTTGAATTAAATTGAGTTAAACTAAGCTCTGTTCCATCATCCAGCAAATATTTTTGAAATAACGTATTTCTGAAATTTACGTGTTTTAATAATTAAAATCAAAATTTCCATGGTAACAGCTAGGGCGAATTGTTTAAATTGGGTAGGCGTGTGTAATATATATATTGTCTTTTTTAAACATATTTTTTGTTATATTGGAAGTTTTACTTTTGTTTTCTGGCATATCAAACGTCATGGGTTATTTAATGCTGAAATCTAAGTATTTTTTACACAATTTTTTGTTTTATTTTTTTCAGATAATAATTGCTTTATTTACGTTTCAGAAGCAAGACTGAGTAGATATGAGGTTTCAGAAAATCTGAACGATTGAATGTGCGTTAAGTCAAATGTGACTGTGAAATTCTCCATATCTAAGCAATCGAAACACACTGGATCAGATGAAGGTACCTCTTACTGTTGTGGTAGGATCCATCTAATTTGCATAGTGGAGTACCAACCATATAAATATGGTTGGTACCGGGAAGAGAGGGAGGAATCAAGAGATTCAATCCAGAGACTCTGCCCGACTGCGACTAAGTCAACACATTCTCCAGGAACGGTCTTACCAGGAATATACAAAAGACTATATGTAAATATTGTGTACACTTTCTTGTTTCAATACATTTTGTTCTAAGTACATTTTGTGTTGCATTATTATTCCATACATTAGGCAAGTTTCAACAGTTACAAATCAGGGACACAGGTTTGCCCCATCCAGAGAGCACATTTTCTTTAAGTTTTCTCAAGTGTGCAGGCCAAGAGACTAGGTATTTACTCTGTCTCCCCACTAAGACGATTTGTGACACTTGATCAGTTTTAAGGTGAGAACTCAAGAATATACATCTAGGCTAGGAACAAATATATATATATATATATATATATATATATATATATATATGTGTGTGTGTGTGTGTGTGTGTGTGTGTGTGTCTATGTATAGCTGGCCACTCGTATTCGAGGACACCGGTCTACTAGGGCGGCTAGCCAATTCATATTTCAGATGCTTGCTCATTTGTGTTTATTCAACACCCACAGAGCACATCTGTGGTTTATGCTGCAATTGTGCTGAGCAGACCTTCGTTACAGATTCTGAGAAAAGATCGAGATCAACTGTCAATACCCCATTCCGTTAAATTCAGGAAGTCTCCGTCTAGACAAATTGACTATGGCAAGATTCGAACTCGCGTCTCTTAGTCAGAAAGCGAAGGCTTTGACCACTCGGCCATGCGCCCATGACATATATAGATATCAGCACATAAACAAACATGAAACAAAAGCATAAACAGACACACTTATACCGCTCATTTGCATGTCTGCATGCCGGTATAAGTGTGCCTGGAAGTAAAATTTCGCCAATCTTATAGACAACGTCGATTTTGGCCGGCATTCTTGGCATATGCTATCACCAAAGGGCCCGGGATATATGTTACCAGGCTAAGAGACCTAATAAGAGCAGCAATATTGTTAAAATTATGAGAATAATTTTTAATTTCCCGCAAATTATAAAAATGTTCCCTGTCACATATATCATACCTATTATAAAACCCAGGTTGTGTTTGTGTGTGTGTGTACGTTTATATATTGGATCGGATTTCCTACATTTTTCAACCGATTTCAACAAAACTTCACAGGACTGCATAAAATTACCTTGCGGTGGTTCTGACAGCGCCAAAAATTAGAAAAACACAATTGTTTTTGCTGTAGTGTTTATTATTGTCTAGCTCACTTTTTTCTTTATTTTTACATTCAGAATGCTTTAAAAATTCTATTTACAAGACAATTGTTTATATTAAAATTCTATTCAATCGGTAGACCCATAACGATTGAAAACAGTGTTTTTGTTTGAGTTTGGGTTTCACCAATTCGTGAAAAAAAAAACAAAAAACGAAAAAAAAATAATTAAGACATGCGTGTCGGTCAACCTTAAACAATAATCTTTGACAATTTTATTTTTCAGTCTTCATGATGGTCGATACTTGATCTATCTCTTACTGTTACATCCACGGGCAACGCCGGGCTCTACTGCTAGTACATATATAAGTTTCGTCTTCATCACTGTCCTATACGGCTCAAAGTCATGGGTCACTTACCGACACCACCTACGGCTCCTCGAACGGTTCCATCAAAGCTGCCTTCCGCACGATCCTTAACATACACTGCAGTGATTTCGTCTCCACGACTGAAGTCATCGAAAAGATGACGATCACCAGCATTGACGATGGAGAATCATCGCCTCTCTAAAATTTTATTGCACGGCGATCTCTTCAATGGCAGCACCAAAGAAGCGATTCAAAGATTGCCTAAAAAAAATCCTTTGGTGTCTGTTTTATTAACCGTTGCCAATGGTCAACCCTAGCTGTGAACTGTGACGTTTGACGTCTAACCATCAACCATGCTGTCTGAAAATACCTGCAGGGCCGCTCTCAGGAACAAGCGGCAGACGAGGGAGTACTGCAATGCTATGTCATCGAGCCTAGACCGGACATTTAGCTGCAACTACTGCGACCATGTATGGCTGTCCCGCATTGGACTTATCAATTACAAACATGGCTGCAAACGACATGTAAAGACTCCCTCTTGATTTTCGTTTTGCGAAGCCAAGCCATGATGACATATATGTGTTTAGCTCTAAATTCCTGCGTGACTCATTTGGAATAAGGAAATTATATGTTCTTTTAACTACTGTTAGTTTAGAAGGCAAAAAAATGTGCTTCCAACTAAGTTTCAAATTCTCCCATGAAGTCAGTTACACTACATACAGTGCTGTTCGATAAATTCAATGCTTGGAGTTGAGATTTGCCAGGACATAAATCAAGTCAATTCTAAGAAGGGTTGAAAAGCTTATTAAAAATAAAGGAGGACCCATAGATTATTAAATATTTCGAACTATATTACCTATTATAAATAAATTATACCTCTATTATTCTTTATTTAAAGCTGTTCGGTTATGTTTCTATTGATTACTAGTTGCAGGAAATAAGTGAGTCACTTTTTTTTGCATAGTGTTTTCCCCTAAATCTCATTTATATCCAAAATTATAATTATCAACAGAATACCTTAGGGTGAGTAAACTTTTTTACTAGGTGCTCGGGAAGGAGTCTTTATATTAGAAAGATAAAACATTAGTTTGACCCCCAAAATAATAGGCGAAAAAAATTTTTAGTAAAAAAAAATCAGGTGAGTCACTTTTATTGAACACCACTGTATTTAATGATCCAAGTAAATGAAAATTTCGAAGTGTTTCTTTAATAATCCGTCTTTTTGGCAATATGATTTTAACCTCTTCTTTGCGATGTGGTACTTAACATTACCAGTAGGTATTAGGTACTAGCACCATGGCCCGGCGTTGCCCGTGCTTGATTCAAAAATCGTACGACTCATCCAGCAATCGCTATCACTTGACTTCAAATATTTTTGCCCTTCCTTGCCTTTAAAGGAGTGCCCTATACCGTGCTGATGTTGCTACATGCCTTACTTCTTGCCTATCTAACACTGCGAATTTTTTCTAAGCTCTATACTAAACATTAAATCTGTTATGAAAAAGAACTAAACAAAATGAACACAAAACGATCAGCTTTAAAAAAGGACTCGTAACTGGAAAAAACAAATGCAAAAAGAATGTTAACAACAAATACTTTTTCACACCCAACCCAGTTCTGCGGAATCAGAATTTAAGCAAGCGAATGAGCCAATTGGAGTAAAGTGCCATGCAGATTTAAATTTTTCCCACTTGTGACGAATGCAGCTATCGATTTTTTTTTTTGCATGCTAGCATGCTAGTTAACATTCGTGTCAGTCAGCTCACGCTGGCCAATAGTATCTTCCTTGCCTATTCGTGGCAGCCAGCTATAGGATCTTACTCTGGCCAGTAGAAAATGGCCGCAAACTACATGAAAACTGCCGTAGAAGCATGAAAAAATCGATTATTTCCACTATCGATGCGATTTGGGAAATGCAAAGTCGGTCTTGACCTTCCCGCTAACTTGGAGCATGTGCATGTAAATTTTGGTGCAAATCCGTCGAAAATTGCGGCCGTGCATTAGTTACCCCCCCCCCACACACACACTGTCTTTTATAGATAGAGATGTAGCCCTGTATTCTATGCATTATTAGTGCCAAGGAAACCACCACCTGTTCTTTAGCTACTGTCGCTCAAAGAGGTCACACGGTGTTTATATGGTTCCTATTACTGAATATTAGATTCTTTACTACACCATGTGTCTCTTTATCTTTTCTGTGCGTTAGTTTTCAAATTGTTTCCGTTTGAAAAGTGTTTTCCTTATTTGTGTATTTCTTAGATTTAATTTTATATTTACCCTTTGAGTGATATACTTGTTATTTGTTTCTAATTTTAACTAAAAAACAGGATAACTTCAATATAAAGCGATGAACTTCATTGAGATCAATAGTTTTCCAGCTTTTTTGTATAATCTGATTTGTCCATCACTACAGTCGCATTGCCTTTGTCAGCTGGTAGTATGATAATGTTTTCGATTCTCTGTAGGGATCCTATCGTCATTTGCAATTGTAACTACAGCAAAGTAAGAAAAAGTATCCTACAATGAAAACGGAACGCAAACTGGTCAGTTATAAATATTCTTATAATCATTTCAGTCTTCAGTCGTTGCGTGATATAGTAACCCTCATAACAGTTCACCTTCTGTACCTGAACTTTAGACAAATTTAATGTGCAGAAACAGATGTCTTGGCATGGAGTCATGCAAGTGTTCGTTTTGTCTTGTTGGAATTTTTGGGGAACTAGTGAGCCAGCCAAAATGAGCTGACTCATTTTATAGTTCACCAATAGAAGAGTTAACCAATCAGAAGGCTCAAAATATTCAATGCGACGTGTATAAAGGCGGCCATGTTTTTCCCGAATATGCATTGCCAGCCTTTGATATCGAAGACTGAAGAATTACGGAAGAGCTGCTGGTGGTATTGGCGATATAGTCAGATTCAGTAGAGTGTCTGACTCGTGAGTGTTAATCTTTAACGTTGTTTCATTGAACAGATTACGTACTGCACTGTATTCTATATTCATAGACTATGGTGAACATGCTCAACATGTTTCAATAGAGCTGCTGCTAGGGATCAGATCTTGGGCCTTCCTGGTTCTGGAAAGTATTTTCGGGTCATTTCTACGCATGATGACAATGCAAAGGCATAAAAAAGCGTCCTTTGGTCATTTGTAGATTTTGAATCGCCTCATTGATTTCCAGCTATATTATGGGTCCCATCACTTCTTTTTAGCATCAATTTTCGCTAGACTTCTAGATTTTTACTTAGAAAATAGGGTTTTTAGTATAGAAAGTTTTGTTTGCATTAAAGAAACATAAGGAGAAAAAACAAACATACATTTTGAAAGGAACCCATTTAGACATTTTTTTCCGGATTTTCTCTGCTGAAAATCGATTCTGAACACGAAAAACATAAATGTCTAGATTATGATCTTTTGGTAAATACATGGAAAATGATGTCGCAACCATTTTGATCATACCATTATTTTACTTCGTATTACATGTGATATTCGTCTGAGTTGTTGCTGCTGTTGCTGTTATTGAAAATTCCCAAGTGGTTTTTATTTCAGTTCTTTACGATTCTATAGTATCCGTCAACAAAGTTGTTTATGTCAAAGATTCTGATATACATCCGTTTTGCCTTCGAGTCAAGAATATAGACGCAGGTCCGGTTTTACTCCACGTGCAAAATCTTAGTCATAATTCCGGTGTATACAGGGAAAAAAAGATAGACATGGGTCTGTTTTACACTCGAATCCAAAAGGTAATTTTCATGGTAATTATTTGGACGAGCTTTCCTCTTTGGTGCCTCAACTTTCTGAATTTAAGCACAGTATTAGATTCAAGACAAGGTGTCACCATTTTGAAAAGAAGATACGTATCCGTAAGTTCTATGCTAATAATTTCTTCTACTGCACTTCTCGCTTGTGGGACTCAATTCTGGCTTCTTACTCTCCAGTGAAATTTGATCTTCTAAAACTTCAATACAATCCCAATCGTTATCATCTGTCTTTTTAAATTTTTGTATTTTTATTGTTCTCTGTATTTAAGAAAGTTAATTTTACTTATATTCTCTAAGATTCAGCAATATCTAGCGTTTTAGTGGCTTCATTTCCTTGATTGGGGTGAAATGATTGAAAATAGATTAGTAAATAATAAGGAAGATTTGAACTCGTTTGAATGTCTCGGATTGCATTCAGGCTTTAAAAAAAGACAAACATTTAATTTTGAAACATGCTTAGTCTATCGAATTTAACGACATATCATTATTGTTAGGTTATTTAGTGTCGAATATACCACTTAGAAAACAAAAATAAAAATAAAATAGACTAATGGACAAGTAGACTTAGTTCTGGTACGATTTGCACTTGCTAGAAAAAAACATTTATTTTTTTGATAATCTGGATGTGACTGAATTGAAATTGGTTAGGATTTATTTTTATTCTTAAAAAAAAATAGACTTATGTCGAAAACTTTTCAGCAAGTTTATATTTATGTTTTAAATTACTTTTTTTTTTTTTTGATCGGTCTCAAGGGTGGAGAGATTGTGGGCGATATTTTCTGAATTTATATTCAGAATATATCGGCTGCATTCTTTCCAGCCATCGATCGTCGAAATTTAAAGCAGCAAAAAAATAAAATAAAATAAAATAAAATAAAATAAAAAAATAAATAAAATAAAATAAAAAAAGATGAAAGCAAATAGCAAATGACGACATGAAACTGTGAAGAAACCCGGTAGTAAAAGCGTACAGAAAAATCAAACGCGATCTTTGAATGGATGAAAAAAAAACAAAAAAAAAACTAGATAAAATAGACAGGGGAGAATAAGAAAAGACAGGTTTCAGATCGGCAGGCACGATCCGGAAAAAAAAGATCCCTTTAAAAAGAAGCTGTGTTTAAAATTAAGGGCGGGTAATACGATGAGGATTTCTTAAATGACGAGATCACGTTTTACAGAACATACATGCACAAACATACATTATATCAACGCATACGCTGAAAACCTCGATATCACCTCCTAGATACACAGCCGGGCAATATATATATATATATATATATATATATATATATATATATATATATATATATATATATGTGTGTGTGTGTGTGTGTGTGTGTGTGTGTGTATTCAAACATATATTGTTAAATTTAACAGACAACGAATGTCTATTCTGTTTGATCATAAGCCGTTCTAAACTTCGTATATGTGCTATATATTTCAGGAGAAAATAAAGACAAAATCTGCCTAACATTTGGATATTTTTTATAATGTTGTTCATTGATCTAAGCTTTCGGCACACATGAGCCATCTTCAGAGTCGTTTTGTGGACATTTAAAATAGTGCTATTCACCATCAAAGGTGATATTCTGTTATGTTGACACAGAACGTTGCTATGCGACGATAACGGTCGAAGAAGAGCCGACGCGGGTCGTAAATCGGTGATGCGGTTCCATGATGCCGGACCACGTAAGCGGACGAAATATTAACAACAGAATCATATGTTTAGATGCAATGTAATGTGTTGTGATGAATGTAATTATGTTGAGTATGATTTGCCTGGTTTTAATGTAGATGGCTTCAATTATCTGAAAGTCTTTTCACTGTGTGTATGTGTGAGTATTGTTGCGTTTATCAACTGATAACTCTCTAATATATACATGGCTATGTTTTTCTAAGAAATGTTTTTTAAGAGAACTAAGATCAGAAACATGACAGGTAAGTCTACGGGATAGTGTGGTTGTAGTAATTCCAATATATGTTGTGGGTTTATTATTAGTATCGGAGATACAATCTCTGAACGTGCATGTAAATTGATACACTACATTGGTTTTTGTAGATGATTTAGTTTTGTTGTTGTAGGGTTATTAGAAACTATGAGGTCAATTCTTTAAAAACAGACACACACACACACACAGACACACACACACACACACACACACACATATATATATATATATAAATTAATTGATTTAAAATATGTTTTTTTAGCGAAAAAAACATATTTTAAATCAATTAATTTATAATATTAATGCTCTGTAAATTTACATTGAGCACTATTTTGTAAAAATAAAAATATCTATAAGAACACCGGATTATATATCTAACTGTTCTTTCGTTATATATATATATATATATATATATATATATACCAAATATTTCCAGTTGTTAAATTAAGCTTTGAATCGTTGTATCTTAGAAAAGATTCAAGATATCTTACTAAAATTTCCCGAGGTTTTTATAACTCTAGTTTTTATAACTCTACTCTATTGTGCAATAAAATTGTATAATTACTCTCCAAGCTTAACAGAAGAATCGTGATGAAATCAATCATAAGCGAATATATATAGTTTTTTCTTCAGTGAGCTTTGGACTGTCATAGCTGAAACTTCTCTCTCACGTACCAAACGTCTTATGGATTGAGTTGGATCTTAAGTGGTCAGATGTAAAGTTTGATGTGGTCGCAGATATTGCCGGGCAGCCATAACTTGGTTTTTCTGCTCGTTTAGCATGGTGCAGGGTCTTGTTGCCAAATATAGGGTCTTCTTGCAGCCACCCTCTTGATCCAGGGTAGCACAACCAGGCACTTGATGTAGGTCTCCGTGTTGAGCCTGGAGTCCTCACCAACAAATTCTGGAGTTCGTTTCTTGTCAGAACGATCAGAGTGAGTTTTACGAGTTGCCACACTTTCTGAATCATCATTAGACTCATCCAACTTTTTCTGAATTATCTGCACTCTCCTCAAGTTGACATATGGAAATATTTGTATTTGAGCTTCCGGTACGAAAGACAAACAATACATTTTCAAATTTCTGTCGGAGTGAATTACGCCATGGTGCTCTTTTTCTCACTGCTATTTAGTACAGTCGACAAAATCAAAAACAAACAACACGCATGCGCGAAATTAAAAATATAAGTAGGGGACAAATTAACAATGGCACCCTTTTTATATATATATATATATATATATATATATATATATATATATATATTTCTGTCTGTTTATATATAACTATCTAGTGATGATTGCTTTTTTATCTCTATATTCAAATCTATTTGCTCCAATCTCTGTTCGGATCTATCTATCTATCTATCTATCTATCTATCTATCTCTGTGTGTATGTGTTTTTCATGGCTATAAACAGTATATTTAGTGGATACATGTCTTTAAGTAGACATCAGTTTTTTTTTAAATAGTGCAATTGTCGTCTTAGCTGGAAAATGATATCAGACAGAAATAATAGCATGTCGCTTCTCTCTCTGAATTTTAATCCGACAGAAAAATATTGGTTGAACGTTTAAAAAAAGATGTCTGAATGGAAAGTAATTTTCATGAAAAGTATTGTGAGAAATGATCTTAAAATTCCTGTACTTAGTGTTAAATTCAAAACAGTTGAAAAACATCAGTGGAAGAGAGGCTGGTGCATGTTTTAGTTTGTCATGGAGACTACATGAATATGTAAAAGTAAAGAAAAAATTATTCAAATATATGGAACATTATGCTAATTAAATCTATATATATATATTTCAGCTACATTTCTCTAGTCGTAAAATGCAACAATTTAAATATCTGTTTATTAGGATGGAAAGTACGACACAGAAACTGGAAGGAGCTCTGGGATGGCGAAATCTAATTCCGGCGCCAAGTAAAGTATTAAAAAAGAGGACATTTTCGTTACAAACAAAGATCGGAGTAGTGCACTGTCACGTAATATTAGGCCGCCTACATGACAGGGAAAGCTGGACAATCTCCTCATGGATGAAGAAGAAACTTAAAGCAACAGAAATCTAGATGTACGGAAGGATACTGAGAATACAATAGACCGAACATAGGAGCGTCACCGAAATTTTAGAGAAAATGGAAACAAAAAGGGACACTTTAACTTAACGTTAGGACATAATGAGAAATGAGGGCTTGGGAAATTTGATACTCACAGGGCAGACAGAAGACAATAGAGCTAGAGGAAAATAAAGCATGATATATCTAACGAGTACGTGAATGGCGAAAAATAAACGGTTAGGAGTTAGAGCAAAAAGATAAATTTTAAGATATACAAAGAATAAGAAATTGTGGAGAGCCATAAAAGCCAACGTCGTAAAGGGATTTAGTACATTGGAGAAGAAGAAGAAGAAGAAGAAGAAGAAGAAGAAAATTACTATAAAGAAAAGAAGAGGAAAAAGAGGACCGTTTATACCAAGAAAGGCTTCAGTTTGTCATTCCCTGATGTAAAACCTTGTGCTAATAAAACGAATGTAAAGGTATTCGTCCGGATAGAAATAATGTGAATAATAATAATAATAATAATAATAATAATAAGAAGAAGAAGAAGAAGAAGAAGAAGAAGGAGAAGAAGAAATTATGAAAGGATAAAAGATAAGAAAAACAGTGGCAAAACGAGAAAGGTGAAAAAATAATGGCAGTAACTAAATAAGAAAAAAAAAAGAAATAAAAGAAGAAAAAGAATGAGGTAATGAAAAAGAAGAAGACGCAGAAGAAGAAGAAGAAGAAGAAGAAGAATGCAAAGTTATTTTTGGAATTTATTTAGGTTAGTGGCGTGAACGATCATTCCTATATCCTGCGCTAAGTATAACTGCTTAAGGAAAAGAAGGAATACTAAAAGAAAAAGAATGACATGATGATGATGATGATGATGATGATGATGATGATGATGAAGAAGAAGAAGAAGAAGACAAGCCCCGATCAGAAAGAAAAATATGTATTAAGATAACTGAATAGCGAGAACCGAGAAGTACGAAAGAGAGAAAGCTACACGAGATATCACTAGATATGAGCAGCAGAAGAATCTAGCCCTGTAAATTAAATAAAGTGTTAAGTTTGAAATTACTTGAATATAACCTTGTTTGACAGATACCTGACAAAAAAATGGAATCTATAACATCAAAAAAATTTCGACAATAACAACGAAGATGAGGATATTACATGCCAAAGTCCCGTAGAATTCGTAAAGCATCCAGCACGCTAGGCATTGCTGTGGTTTTAATAAAAGGAATAGTTGTCTGTGAGTTGCTTATACCAGCCCCATACACAACCGGTTTTTAATTCAGAGTAGTCATTCTGCTAGACCGATTACCAATCACGGCAGAAGAGACCAGTCTGCTATACTATTTAACCCATATCTGCCGGGAAGAGATTCATCTATAACTTTACTAAGGTTATCTGCGCGGAATTGAAGGCAATTAATTCGAACGGAGCTCTACCGATTTCTCTTTCAGAGCCGATCCATTGCACCGCTGACACAGCCTATAAGACAATTAGGCTGACTTGAAATTAGAACGCCTCATTCCGGAAATTCTAACATCGAATTGGTGGGGACCTAATGTGAAGCACAAATCGCAGAGTTGATTGGAAAAGCTCCGTCAAAAAATTGGCACCGATGTTAAACTACCCGATTTCGATGTATACAGATGTAGGGATCTAAAGGTATGTCCACTACGCTTATCAATCAAGGCAGAGGTCAGTTCCAGGGGGGGGGGATAGAGTGGTGGAAAGAGCAGGGCGCGTCCTCGTGAGGGAAAGGATTCTTCACTACCTTTGGAAGAAACATCGACCTCCACGGGGAATCTCCGCGCAAATAACTTAGCAGTAAAACACACGGCAGAGATAAAAAACGGAATTCAGCAAGAACAAGATAAGGAATACAATGAAGAATTTGAAAAGGTCAAGGTTCGCCAGATATGAAAACTAACGCAAATAAAACTATAGAGTCTGTTTTAAATCTGAACTTTCTTCTCCTCACTATACGCTCGGACCGAACGCCATATAAAAATAACTTGCCTATCGATAGTTACCTTCGTAAAGTAACGTAAGGATGAATTGGGAAAAGACGGGGCCATTACGCTATTCTCCAACATTATGGTATCTTTTTGATTCGAGATGTGTGGCTGGTGTAACAGATGACACCTCGGAGAGTCGAGTTCTAATTACAGTCAGGTTCGTTACACATACTTATTCGCAAATACCCTGGTTGGTGTAATAGATAACGCCTCAGAATAAGAAAATCGAGAGTCGAGTTTTAATTACTGCCGAGTTTGTTACATGTACTTATGCGCAAATGATATGAATCTAAGTCAATATCTATGGGTTAAATAGTAAGATTTTTACCAGACAAAATTGCTATTAGTCTAAAAATAAAAAAAAAATTGTTAAAGTTATATTCCCTTAGAGAAACTATTTCTTTTTACAACTCAAAATCTGATTCGGCTTTAATAAATCACAAGGTGTTGATAACCCATGAAAAACGAATCAATCATTTTCTTTTAGATGAACCAGAACTCTGATTTTGACTAATCTGGAATGAAGAATTATCATTATTTATATTATTTACATTCGGACAAATGTTGTTATTGCATCTCTTCGGTCGTTGTAACGTGAGGGCTTCTTCAAGGGTTTGTTGAACAAGTTAATAACTCACACGTAATTTCGGATTGAAAACGTTAATTTATCTACGGTGGCAGATTGTTCACTTTCCGCCGTCCATGTCTTGAAATATCTCATCTTGTTCTTTTTTTCGTATTGTTCAGTTACCCACCCCCTTTGTCCACATTGCATCTGTGCTCAGTTATTTTACCGCTGAGCCTATGCTCAATTATTGCTCAGCCTGTTTCCACTGAGTCGGAACTCAATTATTACTTTGACCTGGGTATGACGACAGACTACATCCGGCAGCAATTCATCTGATCGGGAGGTTTTCAGGAGCGTGGAACCACTTCCCAATTGCTGTTGTTAAAAGATCCACCCTGATCCGGGGTGGTAGCACTGTTAGGGGGTTCCAGGCATGGGTAAATATTTAACCCCTAAACAGGGATCAAAACACTATGAATGTATAAAATACATTCTTACAGTAAAACATACCATCAATACATTTTCATAGTAAAAAAAACCAAAAAAAAAACAGCAATACATTTTGCAAAAAAAAAAAAAAAAAAAAAAATACCAGCAATAAATTTTTGTAAAAAAAAATTATTAATGCTCCCAAGAAAATTCAAAGTCAGGACCCATGCAATGTGATAGGTCCTGACCTGGCATCTCGTCTACAGTCACTTAATAACAGACGTGATGTGGCTTCCCTCTGTCTTTTCTATAAATATTTTAATGGAAACTTCTCTAGTTTAACTGGTTCCCAACTGCATGAATTTAAGCGTGCTACTAGGTTGGCATCTCGGTCCCACCCTTTCACTTTCGAATCGGTTAAATGCAACCGCCTCTTCTATTCCAACAGCGTCTTCTCTCACACTTCCCGACAGTGGAATTCCCTTCCTCTTACTTGCTTCCCTGATAGCTATACGCTTCAGCTATTCAAATGTAATGTCAATCGACACGTTCTGACGCCCTGATCTTGATCCTCGTCTTTCTCTTTATCATTTCGTCAAACACCTCCCTTTATTCTTACTCTCACTCTGTATAACACCTTGCGTACTTGTGGTACTCCCGCCTTGCTTGTGGTGAAATGCTTAAAAAAATAAGGAATTGATATACCACACGTTATTACTCCTCCAGTTTCAATTGATGATATACGGTGTTACTCCTCATCCTGTTTCTTCTGAGTCTGTACTCAATTCATACTCAATTCATGTTGAAATTGAGTACTCATTTATGTACTCAATTCATGTTGAAATTGAGTACTCATTTATGTACTCAATTCATGTTGAAATTGAGTACTCATTTATGTACTCAATTCATGTTGAAATTGAGTACTCATTTATACTCAATTCATGTTGAAATTGAGTACTCATTTATATACTCAATTCATGTTGAAAGTGAGTACTCATTTATGTACTCAATTCATGTTGAAATTGAGTACTCATTTATGTACTCAATTCATGTTGAAATTGAGTACTCATTTATGTACTCAATTCATGTTGAAATTGAGTACTCATTTATGTACTCAATTCATGTTGAAATTGAGTACTCATTTATGTACTCAATTCATGTTGAAATTGAGTACTCATTTATGTACTCCCGGTGTCTACAGTTCTTGATCACTGTGTTTCCATCAGGCTCAAAAGCTGAACTCACAATTACTATTTCATCAAATTAATGAAACAGCATCTTTACACACTATGCTAATTTCCTGTTAAACATATACCTGAAGAACGCCGGAAGATACAACGTCCGAAACCTTTTGATAATCAAATTTCGAGTTAGGGTCTTTGATCTTATTTTGTTCATAGTTAACAAAAAAAAAAAAAAAAGGACGAATAGTGATTATCAGAAAGAGACACTTGAAATTTCTCGGATAGAAACGAGGAAAGTGTGCTCGGAGAATATGTTACTCATAAGGTATATTGAAGGCAAGAGAGACAGAGGAAAAAAGCTAGTAACATTACCTAGCAAGATAATTGTTAAGATCTACAAAGGATAGAAAGTTGTGGAGAGCCTTAGTCAGCAACATCCTGAAGCACACGGCATTTAGAAGAAGAAGAAGAAGAAGAAGAAGAAGAAGAAGAGGAGGAGGAGGAGGAGGAGCCAAACTCACATCTCTAAAAAGCTGCTATTAAACACAGCATTGTGCAGAGATGAATACAAGACACAATTTTAAAAAAAAGGAAATTATTAAGTACCATTAGCATAGACGTGGCACAAAGCCGAAAGGATGCAGCGTTGAGGATCGAACTCTCTAGCCAGTCTTATTTAACTTAGCGAGACAAGCCTGATAAATATTACACTACGTCGATGTGCACTGTGCATGTTTATATAGCGATATACAAAACGAATCATAAATGTGGCACAAGGTTGAAAGTTTGGAGCACTCAGTGTGAATCGAACTCAATACTCAATCGTAATTTATCTAGTTTGACAAGCATGCTTATCATTATACCACTTTGAAGTGCACCAAACATGTTTATATATAGTAATTCCCCACGTATAATACGTCTACATCCCTAATACGCACCCCTAAAATTGTGCTGAAAGTGCGCGAAAATGCTTCTACACACGCATAATACGCACCCCTTGTTTGGCAATCAGATCCTATAAATTGTACGTCTCCAATATTATTAATACCAGCATTCCCTACTCTTATCCAAGCTGTAGTTGTAAATATTTATCAAAATTTCCGATCATCACGATTCTAAAAGGAAACGGAAATGCCTATATTGTGCCTACTGCGCAGACTCATTAACCTGTTTTTGTTCGATGAAATGTGCAATCTACCGGATCTGTATGTAGCTTTTCGCAACAAAAAAAATGGTTTTGAACATAGAATAATATTGTTCTAATTTAATTTTATGATAATTCTTATTTTTTTTTATAATTGTAAGTATTGTTATGTATATATGATTGTATTTGGCATCCTTATGGGGTCCCAATCGCCGAATGTTAGTGTCAAATTGTCGTATGTTTGTGGTGAGTAAGTCTTCTTTCAAATGAAATCGTCCCAAGAATCGGCAATTTTTTAAAGATTTTTTTTTTAAATGTGCGTTATACGCATCCCTATTTTTGGTTATTTTTAGAAAAATATGCGTAGTATACATGGGGAATTGCGGCAAATCTTTTTTCAAATAGTTTGCAAATAAAGTAACTAGGTTCACTGAATATGTTTATATAGTTATTTCGTAAACGTAGTTTAGATGTAGTCCATTGTCAATGGCATTGGGCACCCAGTGTGGATCGAATCCCCTTACACAATCGTAAATGATCTAGTGCGACAAGCTTGTTAAACATTATACCACGTCAAAATATCTTAACCATGTTTATATAGTGATTAACTAAGCATAGCTTAGATGTTTTTTTTTAAATGCTATCTGATCATCAATCATAAGAAAAGGGAATACATAGTTGCTAGTGAAAGGAAAAGTCTAAAATACAAAGTACAAATTGAAAATACCATAATGAATCTTGTACAAAAATTTGAATATCTAGTAAGTGTTTTCCAACACAGGACCAAAAGTGCCACCCTGAAATCCGAAGGCGCATTGGGGTTGCCAAATATGCATTCCAAAAGCTAAGCAGAGTATTAAGAAACAAAAAAAAATGCTTGAAACAGAGTATTGAACTGTTATGTAATATTAATCTTACTTATTATAAAACGCAGATTATGTGTGTGTGTGTGTGTGTGTCTGTAACGTTTATATATTGGATCGGATTTCCTACATTTTTCAACAGATTTCAACAAAACTTCACAGGACTACATAAAATTTCATTGTGGTGGTTCTAACAGCGCCAAAAATGGGAAAAATATAATTGTTTTTGCACAAAATCAATTTGAAAACACGATTAAGAGACATCGTGAAAATGGAAGGGGACAACTCACATCGGGTTGTTTGTTTGTGTGTGTGGGTTCCTTTAAATATGGGAGCGGATTCTATATTTTTCAGCCGATAAAACAAAACTTCACTTTTTTTTTGGCAGGTAGTGTTTTTTATTCTTGCACAATTTTTATTTATTTTTAACATTCAGAATGCTTTAAAAATTCCATTTACATTTCTATTCAATCGGGAGACTCATTACGATTGAAAACAATGTTGAAAACAATGTTTTTGTTTGAGTTTGAATTTGATCAATTCGTAAAAAATAAAAATAAAAAATAAAAATAAAAAACTAATTAAGACATGCGTGTCCGTCAACCTTAAACAATAATCTAACGATCTCTACTGATTGTACGAATACAAACATCGGAATAAATTCTTTATCTTTAGGGAAAGATAATGAAATCTAAACATACACAAGTCCTAACTAAAAATAATAACCGGAACAGGAAACTACTTCAAATAAACAGGGTGTCCATTTTTTTTACTGTATTCAATAAGTAAATACCATAAATTGTAAAAGATTATTATTACAGAAAGGCTACTAAATGAATAAGATTTGTTAGATCATAATTAATAAACCCAAATTAAAGTTATTATTTTTGTATTAGAAACAACGAGTGGAAAATATATTCAAATCAGAATTCTAATTATGAATCACCACAAGCAAAATATGCAATTTTTTTTACTTTATTCAATAAGCAAAAAATCATAAATTGTAAAACTAAAAGATTACAGAAAGGCTACCATATTTTTTCAACCGATTTCAACAAAACTTCACTTTTTCTTTTTTGGCATGTAGTTTTTCTTATTGTCTTGCACACTTTTTTCTTTATTTTTACATTCAGAATGCTTTAAAAATTCCATTTACAAGACAATTGTCTATAAAATTATTCTATAATTCATAACGATTGAAAACAATGTTTTTGTTTGAGTTTGACCAATTCGTTAAAAAAAAAAAATAATTAAGACATGCGTGTCCGTCAACCTTAAACAATAATCTTTGTCAATTTTATTTTTCAGTCTTTATGATGGTGGATACTTGATCTATCTCTTACTGTTATATCCCCGGGAAACGCCGGGCTCTACTGCTAGTCTTCCTATATGGCAGTGAATGCTGGACAATCTCCTCACAGATGAAGAGGAAACGCCAGACTGCCGGAATGGGAAGTATATCACGTGAGCAAGGATGACGCTTTAGAGAAAAGGGAAATAAAAAGGAAGCTTATGGTTAACACCACAAAGAGGCAGCTGGAATTTCTAGAGTACATAATGAGGAAAGAAGGATTGGAAAATCATATACACACAGGGCAGATTGAATGTGGAAACCAACGTATAACCTACTTAGTGAGCTTGAGTAAATGAATGGCTGAACAGGGTATAGGAGAAATAACAAAAAAAAATTATTAAGAGATAAAGACAGGAAGTTGTGGAGAGCCATGATCATCAACGTCTTGAAGGGATATGGCACATAGTAGAAGAAGAATGAGCTTGTGTAAAGGGATGGCAGAACAGCGTTTAGGAGAAATATCAAAAAGACAAAATTTATTAAGAGATACAAAATACAGGAAATTGTAGAGAGCCATGATCATCAATGCCTTGAAAGGATATGGCAAATAGAAGAATGAGTTTGTGTAAATGGATGGCAGAACAGATTCTAGTAAAAATAACAAAAATTCAAAATTTATTAAGAGCTACTAAGAACAGGAAATTGTGGAGAGCCACTATCGTCAAAATCTTGAAGGGATATGGCATATAGAAGAAGAATAATGAGTTTGTGTAAATGGATAGCAGAACAGGGTTTAGGGGAAATAAACAAAGCAGAGGAAAATTTGCAGAGCCACGATCCCCTAAATCCTGAAGGGACACGAAGAAAATTAGATATGGTACAAAACTAATAGTGTGATCACTCAGTGAGGATCGAACTCACTACCGGTTAATAACTGATCTGGTGGGACGAGAGTGTTAACAATTACCCCACGTCCAATTGCGCAAATTGCGATTTACTAAGCCTAGCACAGAGGTAGCGCAAAGTCAAACGCGGGTACTCTCCAATGAGGATTGAAGTCACTACTCAGTCGTAATAGATCTAGACTTGACAAGCTTGCTAACCACTACGTTACGTTGAAGTGCCACCGAGCACTTTTATATAAATCATTTTGCAAGATTTTGCACGCGTCCTATTTAAATAAACTGAAATATTCAGAATCTCCAAGCTGAAAGCTTTCGAACATAAATTACTGGGTACAGATAAAGGCTACCAACCGATGTGCCCACCGAAGGACATCATTAAGAAAGAAAGAATTGGTTTAGAAAACGTGAGTGTCGTTCGCCTCAGCATGTCCTCGTGAAATGTTAACCGGGTTAAAAGTCACTTAAAATAAATGGAACCATATTCAAGAATTCTATTTCGAAACAAAGCAACCATAAACTAATGCCAAAAAACGGAAACGGTCTGTAGAACCAAGAACCAGTGCATCTACCATTAAAGTTGTTTTATTATATTTAATTTAGAGATTGGTTTTTGGGATTTCCAATTTAAGAATATATCATAATGGAATTTAATGTTGTACTGTAAATAAGTTGGCTATAGCGCTGAAGAATTTGGAAATTAAATAATGCATTTCAAACTAGGAGAGGGGAAATACAAAGAGGATGAGAAGGACCGTTCGAAAGAAAATAAAACAGAAAGGGAGAGAGAAGGTAAGAGAGTAAAGTGTATTTAAAACAGAGGGAGAAAAACGTACATAGACAAAAAAACAGACAGAGAGTCGTATAGTGTAAATAAAAGGACTTGATCCTGCACTTATGAATCCAGGAAAA
>CAHIKZ030001868.1:2042500-2052500 GCA_903632075.3 Acanthosepion pharaonis
TCTCATTTGCGGGTCTTTAAATCCATCTGCGCAAACCTGTTGTTCCGCAAAATAACATTCATGTGAACCAAAACGATCGACAATGTCCAGTTTGTGGTAACACTTACCGCAGTTTGCCGGATTTGAAAAGTTATCTACAGGTGCATATAGCTTGAAATAGGGGGAGAGAAAACGTGAAACTCAAGAGGTGGTCAAACTCGAAACCAAGATGACAGCCATAATATATATATATATATATATATATATATATATATATAAGAAATATAGTATTAAGGTGTGCTATATAGCATGAAACAGACTGTCGCCTCTAAGTATTGACTTCTATGTTCACTTTTTATATATATATATATATATATATATATATATATATATATATATATATATATATATAGGTTGGTGTAAAATAATGACCTAATAATGTCGTTTTTTGACGTATTTTTTAACGTGAAAAACGACATTATTACGCCATTATTTTTGCACCAACCTAATATATATATATATATATATATATATATATATATATATATATATATATATATAGAGAGAGAGAGAGAGAGAGAGATTAAAACAAGACAGCAAGTGGGAGGGAGATAAATAAAGAAAAGTGTATGATGCTATTGATTCGACAAGACATCAATGCATTTTGACGTATATTATTTTTTTTTTAGGATTTTACCCGTCGGGTTGGTTGATTTTACGCAAGAATCAGCAATCACGTTGTTGAAATGGTTAGTTTAAAATTTATGGTTGCTTCTAATAAATTGTTATGGGGTCCACCCCTTTTTCATATAAGTGGACTCTACCAGTGTACCTGGACTGCTGCCGTTAAATACCCAGAGTTAGACAGTCAGTGAGGGTAGTCGGATAGTGAGAGGGTAGTCGGAAAGAGAGAGAGAGAATGTACGAACGGAGATAGAGTGAGATAGCCTCTTGTAGAAGTCAGTTACAAGCACGTAGACTCTAAGGAAGTCCTACTTCGAGACTGTATATATCTATCTGTATTTGCTACTAACCGTGTTCCTGGATTTACTAACAGTATTACCCTTTGTATGATTGTGTAAGTATATTTTATTTCTTATATCTAATTATTACGTTTGTCATTCCTTGGAGACCGAATTCATCTCGGAATCCACAACACAAATGAAACGGAAAAATATTGGTATGAATGGAAACTGGTACAGTTTAACCCGGATATAAGAGACCCGGATATAAGAGAAACCCGGATATAAGAGAAACCCGGATATAAGAGACCCGGATATAAGAGAAACACGGATAAAAGAGAAATTTTCTCTGCTCCCAAATTAGAGCCTGTGTTAATGTATATAAAATAGATCAAACCCGGATATAAGAGAAACCCGGATATAAGAGACTTCTTCTCCGGTCCCGACAACTCTCTTACATCCGGGTTACACTGTATAAAATAACGTATTTTGCAACTTTGGATTTCGTTTTCTTTTCAATTTTTAGTTGGTGAAGCCACAATAACATCAGTAGTTTGATTCCATATGCCGTGTCCCTTCAGGACGCGGCTCTCCATAACTTTCTGGGATATGTAGTTATTGATATTCACATTTTAAATGATGTACATTTTTTTGGGGGGAAGACACCCTGTATTTCTCTATCTCACAATAATTATCATATTTGCACACAGGTTTCATACACTAAATATAGGAAGGATTATGTCACGGCGATATTAAACACAGGGCGAAACGGGAAGGAGAAAACACTAAACAAGAAACAAAGATACAAACAATAATATTATCTGTAGCTTTGAGGATAGTAATTACCATTCCAATATTTTTAGGGAAAAATTAGATTAAATTTTGTATCACTGTCATTTAATCATGGTATGACAGCGTTGTTCAGGTGTATAATCTCTAAAGAAAAAAGAGAGTTTTTTTTTTTTTTAAATGGCCTCAACTATGTAGCTAAAACAAGTGAACAAAAGGTAATCAGTGATTCTGAACGAATTCAAATGATTTGCATCCAGATGGTTTTCAGTAGCCTGGGATAGACAAAAAGACGCCATCTTAAATACGGTCTCGAGGAATGCAAGAAAGCCAAACGAAATTCTAAGGTAGAAAAATCCTTCATGTCTGTAAGATGAAAAGTATAGATGATTCTCTTCATGGTTTCTTTTATATGTCATGTTGTTTCGGGACGTAAACGGTCATGGCTCTCGACAGCTTCCTGTCATTTGTTGCTCATATTAACCCTTGCTCTTTTACCACTTATTGTATTCCCATTCATTCAATCCTTCATCAACCCTTATAAATAACCACTGCAATAATCACAGGACAATATACAAACAAAAAAATAATCTTACAGCAAATAATCATCTCTCTATAATTCTGAGAGGAGGTATTTTTACTATTAGCCATATTTACATTGTTCGGACTCTTCAGCATCTGTCTATATATTTGAGATGCGGTATTGTTACTATTTACATTGTTCGGATTTTTATTATCATATACACAATGTTTGGGCTTTGTACGCTCCGGCCTTATTCATCATCTGTTTAGATTTTTGAGATGATGTCTTACTCTTTACACTATTTACATTGTTCTAACTGTTTTCCTTAACTTTATTATCATATTCACGATGTTTCGGCCGTTGTACACTCCGGCTTTCTTCAGGAGATGTCTATATTTCTGATATGAGGTATTGCTACTATTTAGACTATTTACAGTATTCGGACTGTTGGCCTCATCTTTATTGTCATGTTCATGATGTTTCGGCCGTTGTACACTTCGGTTTTCCTCAGGAACTGTCTATATTTCGGATATGAGGCATTGTTATTATTGACACTATTTATATTGTTAAGACTGTTCACCTCTTCATTATTGCCATATTCACGACATCTCAGCCGTTATACGCTCTGGTCTTCTTCAAGGAAAATTTAATGGAATTAGAAAAATCTACCTACGTGGATTAAATAAGGGATTCGGTTCGAAATTACAACAAATATCACCTGACGAAGACCGGAGCGTACAATGGCCGAAATAGTGTGTATATGGCAATAAACATAAGGAAACATTGTTAAATAGGTATCAACATTTTACTGGTGATTAGCTAGATGAAATTGTCAGTTCTGTTCTAATAATTTCTTCAATATTTGTCTATTTCTTAGATGAGGTCTTGTAACCATTTACACTATTTACATTGTTCGCGCTTTTGTCCATTTCTTAATTGCCACATCCCCGACGTTTCGATCGTTGTACGCCCCGGCCTTCCCTTTTATGGAAACCATATTTTGGAATTTCGAACAAAACCTTTTAATTAGTCTATGGTGTCAGATTGTTCTAATTCCACATGCCATGCCTTTAGTTTAAGTTTTAGTTTAATTCTTCCTGGTAACTCAACTCACTAAGTATATTTTTATTTTCTCTGCTGCGGCCTGGGATTGAAATCACAGTTATTTCGGTCAAGTCACTTTTGGATCAATCAACCAACTCCTTTATCTAGTGGAATATGTCTCCACAGTTACTTGGCCCTGAGGATTAAATAAAGGGTTCGATTCGAAACTTCAACAATTATCATCTGAAGATGGCCCTAGCGTACAACCGCTGAAACATTGTGAATGTGGCAATAAAATGAGGACAACAGCACGAACAATGTAAATAGAAACAAATAATCATTTTTCAATATTGTAAATGTTCATGTCAATGCACTTAATACCTCTTTTTGCCAAGCTTTATGTTTACCAGAATTAGATAAGACCAAAAATGGAGTATTCTGTCATTATGGTCCTGTGCTAGTCACGTCACTAAATATGGTCTTAGTTCCATGAATACCACTTGCGTTTCCGGGTAGTTTTTCAGTCAAGTTCTGTGGCCACACCTTGTTTGAAGGAACCCAGGAAGAGAGATAACACAATTCGACCAGAACTTCTGACAGTCAGGATAGTTGGTACGAGTTACTAGAAGGGTTACCAAGTTAATGTAACTATCCGTTAAAACATAACACAAATATTTATTGTAACACGATTTTGAAACGACCATTCATAATACCTTCACGTTTCAATCGCACGAAGACATTTTTAACCATTGATCTATGAGACCGGTTGTGTGCAGCCGACAGTTTAGATATTTTTGAACGAATTTGGCGCCATGCATGGCATCTACGTGAAAAGTCTTGAACTGACGGGACTATTTAAGTAGGAGGAAATTACGTATAATAATAATATCGTAAAGTCATAGATAGAAACCAATGAAATAAGTTGTTGGTGTAAAGCTCTGTAAAGACTAAAATAATTTCTATATATCCCATTATAAAACACCATTTGCAAACGGTCAGACAGGTAGTAATAGAAGGAAGAACAACAGAAAGATAAGAAAAGAAAAAGAGAAAGAATAAATGTTATGGAAAACACTAAAAACGAATCCAAACAAGGAAAGAAAAAGAAAACAAAGACAAATAGGCATTATGAGGCTAAGAATTACGGCATTTTGAAAAGTTATGATTAAATATAGCCGAGTAAAAGAAACGTCCAATGTGTCAAGAGAAAATGAGAGACAGAAAAGTGGTGATTTATTTAAATTATTTACATTCTTCGTAAAGTTGTCATATTCACAACGTTTCGGCGCTATACGCTGCAGCCTTCTTCAGGTGATTGGAATTTCGAACTGAACCTTTTATTTCATCGAGCGGAGTAAGATTATTCTAGATCTATGCCTCGTCCGGATGTTTCCGTTATCACCATTTAACTCAGCTCTTCAAGTTTTTGTTCACGACTGCACTAGCCAGGTATTGAACTCATAACTCTTTGAGTCAAGTCACTGGATCCAACCAACGCTTTTATCCACTGGGGAATGTGTCCTTGACAACGAAAATACTGTTATATACCGTACCTATGAAAAGTAAAGGGTATGTACCAATCCTCATAAATACGTTGGACACTATTGTAAGTGCGGGTAATATGCTGTCTGCGCTGGTGAGCTGTCATTGCGAAGCACTTGCCGTGTCGATCTCTCTGTATTCGGGAGGAGAGGAAGCCGGACGAGGCTATGCCGAAGGGCAGAGTCTCGTCCGGGGAGATAGAGAGATACTCGATCCCCGTATGTCGGGTCTACGGGCAATTTTCCCCACATTTGACCTTATACCGCATCCTACCTCGTGGGGAGGAAGATACATATCGTAATATGCTCTCTAAGTAGTCCACCACTAGCAGTTGTTTACCTACTCCACGCCGCTGGCGAGTATTGCATTATGTTGATGCTATAAAGATTACCATCTCTATTCCCAACATCCGTTTTGCTTATTCCACATTCAGTTACAGAATTTCTAGGTTACAATATTACCCTCCACAAAGTTGGGAAGCTACAGTTAAATAATTTCGTTAAAATCCTGGATAATTCCAGGTTGATATTCTCAAGAACAACCATTGGTTTGTCTGTGCCAGTGGCTCTCATAAGGAAAATACTTGGTAAATCTTGAGACCTCTTGGACTGTCGTAAAATTGATACAGTGATTTTGCCCAGTGAGACTGTGGAAGTCGGAAAGGGAATGTTGTATGTCATCTAACAAGCAATGAACAACACGAAGATCTTTGCCTCATCTGATGAGGAAGACATGACATCAGGACTGTCTTTAATTGTGCGCACAGCCGATTTGCCTCTATACAGAATTTGGTTGGAGGGCTTCCAGAACTCTCGAATCCAATTTATTTATTTAACTTGGCCTCCACCGCTTGTGTATAGCTACACTTTTCATTTTCTAGAACGTTCTTCCAGCGATTGCAGGCAGTCCTGATTGCAGTACACGTTCAACTACACCGCTCCTTATGTTGTATATTCAAGTATTGGTTACGGTGAACTATGGCTGCCGTGAATTTAGGGGTTAACCAGTGCTGGCTGTTCGGTTTATGCTGGAATTTCCTTTTGGTATAAATCTCTCCATGGCAGAAATAAGGCATTATGAGATGAGAACAGAAGTGTTTGAAGAGATTTTCCGCCGTGTAAGATCTAGAAATATCCCAGTTTGTCTTCGAGCAGCGAAAAATAGTTTATGGGACGGTATGAGCCCGAAATGCGATTTACAGGCCGAGGACCCTAAAATCAAGCAGGTGCGGAAATTTAAATATCTGGGAAGTGTTTTGACAGAGGACGGAAAGTGAGATCCGAAGAGGCTTTGGAATGGCCAAAGACGCAATCCAAAAGCTAGACAGAGTATTACAAGACAGGATGATTTCTTTGGTAACAAAGAAAATGGTACTGAGCTACTACGTGACATCTAGCCTCCTATACGGCAGCGAAAGTTGGACGCTCTCCTCAAACATGAAGAAGAGACTCGAGGCAACGTTAGGTATGGTTATACAGAAGGATCCTATGGACCGAACGTGTGAGTAATGATGAGATTTTGGAGAGGATGCGAATAAGGAGGAAGCTTAAAATTAATATCAGAAAGAGGTAGCTGAAATCTTTGGTACATGCAATGAGAAAGGACGGTTTAGAGAATCTGATACTCACATGTCGAATAGAGTGAAAGAGAGACAAGGGAAAGCAATGCATGACGCACCTATCAGGATGACAGAACAAGGCCTGGAGGAAGTAGCAAAGAGACTTATTGAGAGCTACAAGGAAGTGGAGAAGCCATTATCGCCTACGCACTGAAGGGACATGGCACACAAAAAGAAAGACATCTGGGGATGTCATTGGTTTGGCATCAATTTATACAATTACAAGCGAATTGTATGATATTCACAGGGGGTGTCCGTGAAGCATTTTTCAGGGATGGATTTAAGGAAGAGTTCAAGGGGGTGCCTTATCATGAACGAAAGTGCTCTCCTCAACAAGTTAGTTCATAGGCGATGGAGACGCCCGTGCAGTATCTACCTTCTTCTATTTTGTTCAAGTAAGCTAACTATTCTTTCTGGTAAATATTGCAGTCATTGTAGATATGAAATCTCGCTGAGGCGTTACTTTGCATCGTGATTTGACCGTAAGTTAAAACCGCGGGAAAGAGAAATGGTTTAATGACGTAGAAGGAGAGGAAAGTGAAAAAGTAAAAAAAAAATGATAGATGAATACAGGCAAATAATACTACCTACTAACTCCTTAACATCTAGTAGACAAAACAATCAACATAATTACAACCATACCCAAAACTATTATGGATACGATCAGAACTAAAATTATCTATAACAATAATACTTCTGAAGAAGGGATATACAAAATTAACTGTCATGTCTGCTCTTCATAATACATTGGGGAAACTTGCAGAAATTAAAAAAAAAAAAAAAGAAGCTATCTATGAACACAAAATGGATCTTATACACAAAATTTATCAAATGAATTAGACATAGAAATAAATCCAACCAGAACTTTGATTTAAAGAATGTCGCCCTTATTAAAAGAGAACGTAACTTATTTAGACAGAACATTCTACAAAGTGCAGCATTCAAATCTTCGCAAAATATGAATTTGCGCCGCGTAATTTGTCCAATATCTCCATTTCCGAAAGAATTACTCCCTTCCCAAGACAATAGACATTCCTATCAATATGTTAAAGAATTAAAAGAAAATTTTTAAATTCATAACCTGTTATTTAAAATATATAAATACACAAATTAATCGCAAACTAAAATAATTTAAAAAAATATGATATATAAAAAAATAAAATGTTCAACAAAAACACCACTTACTCATTTGTGTTTCTTAGAAATACGTTCCTTGACATCCTCAATAATTTACATAGATTTTTCAGGTAGCCTGGTATACATTACGAGAGTTTGTTAAAATTTTGAAAAAGTAAAACCATTCTTGACAAATGACGCTGTCGAATCTTGCCAAAATTTAAATCTGCGTCCCGTATTTTTTCAGATACGCCACTTTTCTAAAATATGTGCTCCGTACACAAACCAACATACATGACGATAAAAAAAAAAAATTTGAAAGATTAAAAGAAAATTATTAAATCAAAACTTAATATTCATAAATAATTTATCAGATAAAAACAAAATAATAATTACTTTAATAAAAAGTATTCAAATTTTTAAATAAGGTTTTTTATGGCACAAAATTTAACGATAGCTAGAAATAAACAAAATTTGTATGGCATTTTAAAAAGTTAAAAAAAACCGGTTTTGTCCCAGCCTTATCAAATTTATTTCTGGGATATAAAAAATAAGTTTGTAAATTTAATTAATATTAATGAAAACAAGTGGAGGGGAAAAATGAATTTGAAGAAAACTAGAGTCCATTAACATTCAGACCCAGTAAGCATTCCTTCTGTTTACAGAGGGAAGGCCCATAGGATATGAGATATCATGAGAAATTTGTAGTCTAAAAACAGACGCTGCCTCTGTAGCTAAATGGTATAGCACGTCAGGCTATATGACGGTTTCGAGTAAGATATATGTTTGATTCAGGTCGGACGGCACATATTTTCTATGCAATTTTCTTGGACATTCAGGCCGGTAAATGTTGTTGATACTGTTTATTATAAACAGAGCATTTACTTAAATATTTGTATTTATAAAATAACCTATAAATATGATGTACAAGGACTCTAGAACCTTGAGGTGATATGAAGAGTTGGACCTAGATAAAATCGAAGAATGGTCGCCACTAAAATCAAAGACACAATTCCTACTATTTATAACACGCTCTGCAATAGAAGAGCCAGAAGTATTAATTAGTTGACTTCTCCTGGCACCCGGAGTCAAAATCCTGGGGGTAAGTGTTGTTTTATTCTCTCATCCAAAAGTTGGGACGTCCTCCCTATGTAGACGAGTCCACAACTATACTTATATTTATAAATCACTGAATTAACATGGTGGAAGAAGGTGGGCATCCTTGCGAATTAAAATTTTGGAATTAAACATGACATCCTCCAAATAGGGGCCTCTATTCGACATACACTGTTGTAGACGATAAAATTTACCATCACCCAGAAATTGAAACGCTTTGAGGTCTTCCAAGTGGCTTTCTTTTAAGCGCTGAACCAGTGGCGATGCAAAATTGAACTCGCAACAGTATCTATTTAAACCCACTACAGTGTCTATTATTTATAGAGGAAGCGTCTGGGGTAGTAAGGTCAAGCGTTCGAGAGATATCATGAGAAATTTGTAGTCTAAAAACGACATAGGTCACCAGACGCTGCCTCTGTAGCTAAATGGTATAGCACGTCAGGCTATATGACGGTTTCGTGTAAGATATATGTTTGATTCAGGTCGGACGGCACATATTTTCTATGAAATTTTATTGGACATTCAGGCCGATAAATGTTGTTGATACTGTTTATTATAAACAGAGCATTTACTTAAATATTTGTATTTATAAAATAACCTATAAACAGAATATATATATATATATATATATATATATATATATATATATATATATATACTCAGAGGTGACAGGCTGATTCAAGCTGGACGCAATCGTCAGGTCGCGAATTTATTTATATTTACATACGGTTTATCTTCGATATTGAGCACTTTATCCCACAGATATAGCACACCTTAAAATTATATTTCTTCATATATATATATATGATGGCCATTTCGGTCGAAACTAGTCGAGGAATCTAAATGGAATAATAATAATAAAAAAAAAACGAAAAGAATATTAATCTACAACCCAGTGTGTCTCATGATTTTAATTTTTAATTTTTATTTTCTTATTGTTCAAAATATATATATATATATATATATATATATATATATATATATATATGGTTAATGTATTTGGACAGCAATCTTTTTAAACATCTTTCGTTAAATATGATGTACAAGTAAAATTTTATTAAACTTTTGTTTAGTTCTTCCAGCGTTCTTACATTTTTTTCCGTTTCATGGAAGTGAGAAGTACAAAAACTGTCTATATCGTCCATTGCCCAGGCAATTTCGACCACTTCCATAGCCATTTTCAGGGAGCGGGTAAGTTTTGTTTTTGGTTTTTGTTAATTGCTTTTCATATTTTGACTGTGTGAAATGTAACTTTCCTTCAGTCATATTTAACAATCTATCTATCTATCTATCTATCTATCTATCTATCTA
>CAHIKZ030001868.1:2057500-2130000 GCA_903632075.3 Acanthosepion pharaonis
GACGTTGACAAGATTTCAGGCGTAATAAATGAAATATACGACACTGGTGAGAGAACGGAAGATCTCAGTAAGATGCATCTTCACCTATGTGTGTGTGTGTGTGTATGCGAACTATAAAAACTATGTATAAGATAGCTGCTCTAGTGTTTTATGATTTATTTAGAAATTCTTAATCAAATCTAAAAATAAATTTGCAGTGCTTTTGATCCTGACCTGGCAGCTTTGCTTCATCACCTTTCCAACCTCCGTAAAGTAGCTTCCCTGTATTTTTTTTTCAATAAATACTTTCATAGTAATTGCTATTATAAAATTTCCTTTGTTGTACCGATACTTTATTAATTCAAGCGCAGTACTAGATTGGCAGATAGGTCTCATCACTTTAGAGTTGAAATGCTAAATGTAACCGTAAGTTTTATGCTAAAAGATTCTTGTCTAGCGCTTGTGAAACTTTCTTCCGGCTTCTTGCTTTCTAATTAATTCTGATCTTCAGAAATTTAAATGCAATGTCAGTCGTCATATTTTGTCTTCTAAATTCCTGCTCTTTCATTGTTCCCTGTCTAAGAATATTTTTTCATACTCTTTCAGAATCAGTAACCATTTGCATCAGATTAAATGATTAATTAAAAAGAAGTCAATGAAATTGATAGGGTAAATGTAATTGCTTGAATATTTACCCCGAGGTCACCGCTTGTCAAGGTTGCTTACAAGATTTTTGTGAGAATTGTACCTCTTACAGTTTTGGCCACAGTTCTAACCAGCATCATTCCATTCGCGTCGCTTATATTGAAACATGGTGAAAGAAAAACAGATGCAAAATAAAAGAATGAAAATGTGATTCAATGACTTGCCTTCTGGCTATAACAGCTGGATTATTGGAAATCATAGGAATTGTCTTCCTGAAAGATAAGATACGTAAACGATGGTGAATTGAAAAGAGAGGAATTAAAAAGAATTATAGAGGAAGATCTTAGAATTTATTAGGTGACATTAGGCTCCATTATATATATATATATATATATATATATATATATATATATATATATATATATATATATATATAAACGTAATGGCGTGCTTGAAGTTATGTGAACGTTTTCATAGGATCGTCATAAATGCGATATGGTATCAAATCCACCTGACCAGAAAAATGTGGAATCATGTTCTATTTGCAGGTACAAGTCTATAGTAAAATTTTACATACTTATTTTATAATATCTATCTATCTATCTATCTATCTATCTATCTATCTATCTATCTATCTGTAGGAACAGACGAAAGCTTGTAAAAAATTAAAAAAATACCTTATGCAACTGGAATTTATAAACAGGGATCATATCATTCATATACAGGTTCGGGGTTAGTGTTTCTTATTGAAATTGTTTGCGATGATGTATTCTCGCCATTTAAATCATTAACCTCTATATTTGTTTTTTGTATGAATGATTCATGAATTTATATATATATATATATATATATATATATGAGTGTTCACTATCTATTTATCTATATATATATATATATATATATATATATATATATATATATATATATATATATATATATATATTCATTCTTTGACATGATTCGAACCTGCATCCTAATATTTTCTATGAAAATTTCTCGGACATTCAGGCCGGTAAATGTTATTTAATACTGTTTATTATAAACAGAGCATTTACTTAAATACTTGTATCTATAAAAAGAACGTTAAACATAAAAAAATGTCTTTAATAAATAAATTGTAGGACTTTTGTCCATTTCTATATATATATATATATATATATATATATATATATATATATATATATATATATATATATATATATATATATATGCATGTAATGAGATCAAATAAGCAAAAAATAAATCATTGATTTTATAAATGCCGCATTTTTTTTTTTTTTTTAAAAGTACTTACCGCGGTTGACAGCATATAAGTCGTAATTTATTTTACTAAAATATCTTTTAAAATTCCCTTACGCCTAAAATACCATATGGAGGTTTAACATTCGCAAAAGCTACCTAGCAACTCCTATTAGTATAGACATGAACCAGCAATGGAACACGTGGATGGCAATTCCTGATCACGGCCTTACACTTAAAGGAAGAATAAAAAAAACCAGCTTGGCACAAATCTGCGAATGGGTGAAGTAAGCTCGGGATAATATTAGACCAGAAATTGGTGTGAAATCTTTTAAAAGTATGGCATTAGCAATGCTCTCAATGGAACGGAAGATGGCGCATTATTTAACGACGATGATAGTGGTATTGAAAATAAGTATCAGAGTTTTGATAACGAAGACGACGAATTTTTATGGTTTTGAAGATGAATAAAATTTTAATGGTAACTCTAATTGTAATAATTGCTTGCACTTGTAATAATTGCTTGATTTTTATTTTGTTTTGTTATTTTTGGATATAATAAAGTTTTTATAGGCTCGGGTTTTTTTGTTCCTATTATTTTTCGTTTAATTGTAATCATGGCTTATTTAACTAAAATAATACCTCATAAATATAGCCCTAGGCTGTACTATTTACTACTAATTTTACTAATTATAATTTTTTTCTTGATTTTCTATGCCGAAATTGGGGTGCGTCTTATACACCTGTGCGTCTTATATGTCGTCAAATACGGTAATTATAATTTCCTCAAACTTACGAGGGAAATTGAAAAATTTGAGGGACATTCGATTTAAATCATGAGGGACTGATCGATATGCATTCGCGATATGAAACCAAATTACATGAATCCTAGTTTTATTTTGTTAGGCTGATAGGATTGAATTCCAAATCATATATGAATCCTCCAGACAGGCAGGGAAGCCAGATATCCCATTCCTCTGGACAGCTGTGATTATGTAATGGTTGCTTAGTAGTTGCTGGTAATTCTTTACGCAGGAAATACTTTGAGGGGAATCTGATAAATATATAATAAGGACACATCAAACTCTATATTGCATCACTAATTTTTATAAAATCAGGAATCTAAAATATGTTTACCAAACTCTACCGCGACTACAAACGAGGCTGTGTAAAAAAAAAGTCCCCAAATCAATGCGCGGAGCAGAACGAAACATAAATAAAAATGCCCACTCGACACACACACGCATATATATACATAATCATTCAAATACCACATAGACAAACGAGAATCATCATAATTATAATAATTTACGCAGCAACGCTGCTTAACAAGACAAAAGCATGTGAAGCCTGCTTAACCACATTGTGTAATGTTGGCCGGGGTGGTTATTGAATGTAATAAGTTTTATTTTAAACGAGAACAATACAAGTAGATATTTACAAGTTCGTCTGAAGCTGGAAAGCAAGACGAGGCAACATGTGGCAACGAGGCCGATTTTTATGTGGGACATCCGAAATTGTAGGATCGGGTAAAAAATTTGTCTACCTCCCCAGACGAGACTCTTCCCTACAGCATAGCCTCGTCTGGGTTCCTCTCTGCTCGAAAGCAGATAGTTCGACGTCTTCGTGCTTGATCAAGTATAAGCTGGAAAGCAAGCCGGTATTTACCCGACCTCCCCACGAGGCAGGATGTGGCCACGAAGCCGATTTTTATGTGGAGCAATCCGAGCTCGTAGGCTTGGAAAAACATTTACTGTAGACCCCGTATAAACGGTGTTTGATTTGTTTTGTTAACCATGTTTGCCGTAGTCTCTGAATATAGAATCCAGTGAAGTCCGTAATGCGTTCAATATCAGAGGTTGGCAGTGAAGATTCGGAGAAAGTAGCAGCTGTTAAGTAATTCTTTAAGTCTTCAATATCAGATGTTGGCAGTGAAGATATTTTGGGAGAAAAAACAAAATGGCTGCCTTTATACACGTCGGATTGAATATTTTGAGCTTTCTGATTGGTTAACCCTTCTATTGGTGGACTATAAAATGAGTCAGCTCATTTTGGCTGGCTCACTAGTACAGACATATATCGAAAAAACTGTAACATGTTTACCTCCCTAAATGAGACTCTGCCTTTCGGCATAGGCTCCTCTGGCTTCCTCTCTGCTCGAAAGATGGTGCAGAATTAATTTCAACTCGGAATTAATTTCAAATCGGAACTAATTTCAACTCGGAACTAATTAATGAAAGTTTCAGAAAAGATGAATTCTGAATTATATTATCTACTAAGGATTTTTAATGCTAAATTGAAAAATTAACACCAACTCATTGCATTTTATTTAGGAATTCACGGAATTTGATAACTTTTAATTTTTTTAAAAAAAGTTTAAATCCGAGTTAAAATTAGTTCAGAGTTGAAATTAATTACGATGTGAAATTAGTTCCGAAATGAAATTATTTCCGACGTGAAATTAATTCCGAATTGGAATTACTTCCGAGGTGAATTAATTCCGAGTTGAAATTAATTCCTTGGTGAAATTAATTCCGAGGTGAAATTAGTTCCGAGTTGAAATTAGTTCTGAATGGAAATTAATTCCGAATTGGAATTACTTCCCAGGTAAAATTAGTTCAGAGTTGAAATTAATTCAGAGTTGAAATTAGTTCCGAATTGAAATGAGTTCCGAGGTGATATTAGTTCCGAGTTGAAATTAGTTCCGAGTTTAAATTAGTTCTGTCTCTCCTCGAAAGCAGTGAGTTCGCCGTCTTGGTGCTTGCTGGAAAGTAAGCCGCGCCCCGAGGCGAAAACCATATATCATTATATTACTAGTGGAACAGTCCATTTAATAGGGTGTATCAGTTCTTTGTATACTGAGAGTTATCAGTTCGTTCCCTACAATTCCATTGAAAAACATTTCTTCATCTATCCTTCTCTGATAAACCTTTAATAAAGGACTGAAGATGTTTTGGTTTATATTCGGTGTATAATCGATTTTTTTTATTTATTCCTTTTCCTATCCTATGTATTCTTGGATATGTGTGTGCGCCTGGAGAATGCAACCATTCCACTATTTTGTCAAGAAGTCATGGAAATTCACAGATAATAGAGAAAAGGAATCTCTGAAGAAAACAATGAGAAAACACACAATTATCTTTCCCAAGAAGTCAATTCGCAGCTAAAATATATATATATATATATATATATATGGAATCCATAGAGATTCATGGTTTATTACGTCCTGAAAACATTTGTTGTATAAAAAGAATTAGCCAAGCTTTCATAGTTCACCTTTAGGTATGAAATTCTGGTGTTCTTACGATCAAGTTTACTGAGGTTGGACATTTTGCCTCAGTTTTCTTTCCACAAAACTTCATAAAATACAGCAACAGATTCACATCTCGTATTACCATCTGTCAGTGCCGAGATTTTGCGAAAATGTCGAGGAATTAAGGGACAACAGTTTTATTGCTTTTTGCCTACAATGCTTCTACACACTCTTACCAACTTCCCACAACATGATAACCGAACTGCTTATACCCTCATCAATAAATCAATAATGGCGAAAATGAACACACGTGCGCGCGCGTACACACACACACACACACAAATATATATATATATATATATATATATATATATATATATATATATATATATATACAAAGATAAAAGAACAACAAGAATATAAATCCAACTGTTCAAAACATTCATTTAAAAAGGGCTCAATACAAGAGTAGAGCAATAAATATGCTTGGTCCAATGTAACACTTTTTATAATATATATATATATATATATATATATATATATATATATATATATATATATATGACATCTCCAGTTGCTTGATCTATCCACTATCCTTCTCCTCATCCTTTCCTCTATCACTCCTATCTGATCTTGCTCCAAATCTTCTGTAACCCCTTGCGTCCTAGTCGCTTCCCGCGTTGCGTGGGGTGAAAAGCTTAATATATATATATATATATATATGTATGTATATATATATATATATATATATATATATATATATATAACTACAAAGGTAAAAAGAATGAAAACAATATAAACCCAATTGCTCATACCATTTTTAAAATGACTCAATAGTAGATTAGAGCAATAGATATGCATGTTCCAATGTAACAGTTTATTTTATTTATATATATATATATATATATATATATATATATATATATATATATAAGTCATGCTATATTTATAAGCAAAAGTACAAATATCAGAATAGAACGTATCTTAACCGTTCCTTAAAAATCTGAAGCGTGCCTTTAAGCGAAGTCTTTCTTATTCTAAATTCCTTGAAGTTTTCGTACATGCTCGCTTTCATTCCCTTAGCTGAGACATTGAATCCACGTCAGATCTCACGAGGGTTTGCCCTCTGGCCAGAGAAACGCAGGTTCGAATCCTCTCGGCGGGTGCATATATTTTTTCAATAAGATTTCACGAATATTCTGACGAAATTAAATAAATACACTGTTTAATAAATAAATGGAGAGAATACTGAAGTATGAGTATCGACGAAAAATAACGTTTAAGTGACTGATAAATAAAATCCATCACCTTTATATACATATCGGAATGCCTCAAGCCAGGATTGAAGCCCAACCGATTTGGTGTCAATCAGAGTTTCTACCAATGAGCTATCTTCATTCGACAGAGTGAAACAGCTAAATGTAGCGTATTGTTTTTACGAATGTAAGCCAATGCGAATCAGCCGGAGGGCTCTATTCATTTTACTTAAGAGCTTTGCATTAGTGCAGATGGCTGTTGTTTATAGAATTAGCTTATCACTCAGCAGTGCTCAATGGAAATATATTTCCAAGAGCTAAATTATATCATTCGTAGACAGTATTGTTTCGCCGTATCGCAGCTCCTCAGTGCCACTACATATCGGAATGCCTCAAGCCAGGATTGAAACCCAACCGATTTGGTGTCAATCAGAGTTTCTACAAGTGAGCAACTTCATTCATCAGCTAAATGCAGCGTATTGTTTTTACGAATTAAGCCAATGCCAATCAGCCGGAGGGCTCTATTCATTTTACTGAAGAGCTTTGCATTAGTGCAGAGGGCTGTTGTCTATAGAATTAGCGTATCACTCAACAGTGCTCAATTGAAATATATTTTCAAGAGCTAAATTATGTCATTCGTAGACAATACTGTTACGCTGTATCACAGCTTCTCACTGCGATTAGACATCAGAATGGCTCAAACCAGGATTGAAACACAACCGATTTGATGTCAGTTAGCATGGACTCTCCCGTCGTTTTCGATGTATTAGTGTTTTTAATCTCAGTTTCTTTTAGAGTTATGACTGGTATGAAGCAACATTCCTGAACGCAGAACTGAGATACAGACTACTTGTTTAGAGCAGTGATGGCTTGTGCAGAACCAGCCACACTTTTATGAAGAGCCGAATACAAATACCTGGTGCAGAAAACGACCATAGACCAGTTGCCATGCTATAGAACCCAGTCTGTCCTGATATTTACCCATAACTGGGGTAGAAGAGGATTCATACCTTTCCAAAGCGTAAGTGTATATAAATGTTAATATATATATATATATATATATATATATATATATATATGTATTATTCGCATGTATATATATATATATATATATATATATATATATATATATATATATATATATATATATATATTATCAGCATCTATATGTATATATGAAATGTGTATATATATATATATATATGAGTAAATTTTTTTATATATATTATTTGTATATTAAATATGGGCGGTAATTATTGGAAAGCGCTCAATATCAGTGATAGAGCTAACATATTTAACTGGATTTATGTGAGTTTTGACCCTGTATCAGACGATCGCACATAGCCTGAAACCCTGTGTCACAAACTAACATCAATATAAATATAACTATAATTATAAATATATATATATATATATATATATATATATATATATATATATATGTATATATAATATAACTATACATATATTATAACTATACATATATAATATAAATATATATATATATATATATATATATATATATATATAAATATATATAATATAACTATATATATATTATATATATATATATATATATATATATATATATATATATAAATGGTAATTCTTTAGAAAAAAAAACATACATTTGATCTTCTCAGTCCATGTCTTCAGAGATGTAGCCGTACTCATTACGCGTGGCTAATATACAGGTCACTCCTGGCGATTTCGACGTAAGACGGTACAGCAACGTGGTTCATATAATCGATCAGCCAGACTCCTCGCACATATGATTTAGTTATAATGTTGATGATTTGTGCAAAAACAACTGAACGTTAAGGAAGAGCCGAATACAGAGTACTAGGGCCCACTATTGAAATAGACGCTCGATTTTAATTTATTAAACAATTATCGTTTCTCGGGCCTGCGAATTTACAACGTACCTGATGGAATGTTTTCTTTATTAAATTTTCTCGCGCAGTTCGATAGACGTAATACACACTGTTTAATACATAAAACTGGGATGTATATTTCAAATGCCAATAACCACTATAACATTTGAAGTCATATTCATATACATAAACGAAGGTGTATTTTTAGAAATGAGACGGAAAATATGATGTAAAGTCATATTTACTTTCATTATCATGTTTTAATATACTTATTTTGGCATTCATATCTCTGCATACATTTGTGTCCATGAATAAAACGGAAGAGTTATTTGATTATACCAGAGAAATTGAAAGTGAAAGTGAAAGTAGGTGCAGAATACTATCTGTCATTGTGTGGCACATGCTATTCATTGCCTTGAGCGGTTTGAAAGATTGCGAAGACGAAAATCACGACTTCTTTCCGCTTTTCACATAGACAACATCCTCGCAGGATTTCCTGCAGGGTTAATCCAAAATTCTTCAGCTCGTAGACTTTTTATTGGATTCTACGTCCGATCAGTTTTGTTCCTCCAGGCGAGACGAAAGATAGGCAAATTAATAGATGGTTAAACAACCTGTGCAATGTGCAGACAGGTAGAATAAAAATTTGCAGACAAATGTCTGTTTATTGTTTATAGATGTTATAGCCTTTAATCTTCAAAGCTGACATTTACTTAGAATTTGCTGGAGGGTATCAATACTTGAGTGAATCCATATTGAGAAAATATTTTTATTCTCATATTTAGAAATTATTTAGCATTAGCCAATACACGCAAAAAAATACACGCATGAATTACACACAGATACATAATCACAGATAGGTATGTATATACATGCATGTATACGCACACACACACACACACACATATATATATATATGTATATATATATATATATATATATATGTATATATATATATATATATATATATGTATATATATATATATATATATGAACATGCGCGCATAAAGCATTAGACTTCACCTTGAATTATGAACATTACAATAAATATGTTTGAACACACATATACATACATAAATTAAATGTGTGAGTAAGTGTATCTATGTGCATATGTGTTTCGTTGTCTGTGCACGCATGGATGTCAATGTGCCCGAACATGCTATTCACCCGATTTTGTTTTCTAACTGAAGGTGGTAATGCTTACCTTCCACTATTAGATTGTAGCAAGGCATGAATACATTCATCGTACGATCTGATCGTCGAATTAATCATTTAACACTTATGCTCTGATAGGCAGCTTAATCAGTATACTGTGTTCAGTGGACTAGGAACGAGAATATACTGTAATAAACAGCTCTCGAAGCTGGTTATTTTAGTTCAGAGGTTTAGATTAAACAGGTTGGGCTTGTTAATTTTGGTAAATCTGATCTAACCAACCGGCCATATTCACCTGACTATTACTGACTATTCAACTGACTATTACTTTTTGTTTGGTCGCCGCAAAACACTTTGGTGGAATAAAATTTCTCGAATGAAAACCACTTTCAAGAGTTTTTTTTCGAAAGCTTTACATCAAGATCTGCTAGCCTAGGCATGACGATAAACTACATCCGGCAGCAAGGCCTCTGAACAGTTTCGAGGAGCATGCATCCACCTTTTAATTGCTGTTGTTCCCAGGGCCACCGTGGCAGGAGATGGCAGCACCTGTTTGGGTTCCAACTATGGAAAAATAGTTAACCCCCTAAATAGGGGTCAAAACAGTGTGAAAGCATAAATATACATTTTTATAGTGAAAATACCCGTAGTAAAAATTTCCAACTATATATTTTTGTAAAATAAATTAGTAATGCTCCCAAGAAAATTAAATTTAGGCATTAAATGACCCATGAAGGAGTTGATGTGCTGTTAAACAAACAAACAAATCAATCGTGAAAGCAGAATAACATATGATAAAACAGGATCTTTGGAAAAAGAAGTTCGAAAAATATAATCCAAAAATTAAACTGATTTTTTCGGTTCTTTTTATCAAAATTTTGTATATATATATATATATATATATATATATATATATATATATATATATATAGTTACGTTATGAAGAACTTGGTAATCCGTATGGGTAATCCCAAGGAGGATGAAAACCTGAGAGATCAATGTAAATCCAGAGCTAATAATAAAAGGGCTCTGCTGAAATAAATTATTATAATGACACCTTAAAGTGGTCTGTTTTCTTTTAATATATATATATATATATATATATATATATATATATATATATATATATATAAACAAATTAGGAAAAGAGCAGATGGAGTAAAAATCCACTGTTCGTAGCATTTACATCTAAAACTGCTCACCTCAAAGTAGAACAAAATATTATTATTATATTTTCATTATAATAGATCATAATAAAAACTTTTTGAAATCGCTTCAAAAGAGTTTTCATGTTTCAATACGATGATTGTATTTCTACAAGCGATGATACAGTCACAGTATTGAAACATGGAAGCTTTTGTTAGAATCTCTTAAAAAATATTATATATATATATATAGTGGGAATGAAATCATCTTCATACACTCTCTCCTCAACATTAGGCACTCTCCCACGAAAAATACAGAGAAATTTAGATAAAAGTATGATATACTGGCTGTACCAGGAAAATTGTTCAAATCGTGTAAAAGTAAAATTGGCCTATTGTTGGATTAAGCTCTGAAATGTTGTATCTGAGAAATGATTAAAGATACATTACTGGAATTCTCCGAGGTTTTTATAACAGATTTGGACACTATTTTTGAGCAATACGAATGTCTAATTATTCTCCAAGCTTATCAGAACTATCACGATGAAAGCCATCGTAAACGAATGTTAAATGTTCATCATTAATTAAACATACCTAAAGACTGGAAGATTATGAAATTTTAAACATATATATATATATATATATATATATATATATTGCCAGGATCATTTTCCAACTTATTCAAGAGGGTCTATCCTACTAACTTTTACACTACTCTTTGGACTGCCATAGCTAAAACTCCTCTACCACGTGCCAAACATCTTATGGATTGAGCTGGATTACCTCTAATTTGATAATCCCCCTTCCTGTTGTGACCTTCTAATTCAGTTTTCGCCGCTGTAGTTCCCATATTTTTAAACTTATTCACAGTTTTCTTGTTGGTTCTTGAATTGACTTTGAAGATGCAAACCAGTCTATGAATGTTGGTACCATTTTGTAAAGGTCTGAATGATCTTTTCCTCCCACCATTGCTCAGTTGGGAACACAGCTGGACTGATACAAAACGATTTTAACCTGTTCTTTTTCTAGCTCATTATCTGAAATGACTTTTTCATTGATTCTTACGACACACGGTATCAAGATGGCTTAATGTCATCTGAAAATCTGGAAAAAAAGTAATTTAATTAGATTAGTGGTTTTCTAGATATTAAACATTTTGTTAGTTGGACAAGTATGCTGGTACACAATTTTGGGGCATTTTGATATTAAAGCCTGTGTGGACGTCACAAATATATATATATATATATATATATATATATATATATATATATATATATATCATACATTATAATCTTTATGAACCCCCAAAATAACACTTTCAAAGTAAAGCAAAATAACAGCATCTGTTTCTAGCCTTTTTTTTACAAAGAAAATTAGTGACATCTTCTCTCTTAACTTCCTTCCCTCTTTTTCTCTCTATGGGTTTTTACTTCTCTACCCCTTCGATATCAATATATAACTTCCGTTAAGTTAACCGTTTAAATGTGTCAATATCGGCTAACTAACTCATGTCTTGTCTTTCCCCCCTCACTTCCTCACTTCGTTAATTTACATATGTTTAATACGGCCCGTCAAAAATGTGTAAATTTTCACTTCATTTTTTGTTTGGAAGTAAAGTCTGATGTTCCGCAGTCCTTTTCAAAGAGCTGTGGTGAAATAATGTATTACATGGAACCTTAAAGTGGTCTGTTTTTATTTAAATTATATATATATATATATATATATATATATATATAGTTACCTATATCAATAATTGAATGACACGATAATCAGTGAAGTAAGTTCTATGTTGACAGTTCCTTTTCTTGTTTTTGTCGCCTTTGGCATCAGCGTTTTCCAATTTCATTTGATATCATGTCATTCGTTATCAACAGTTATTTTGATTACTCTTTTATGGTTTTCGCTCCTTAATAATGTTTCCCTTTTTTTCTAATTCTTTCACGCTTACTAACCCCTTGTAACATAGCCATTTTACTGCATTTGCATGGGGTGATATGATTAAAAAATAAAGAAAAAATAGTAACTTCTTTGATAAATCGACCACTTCTGAGATTCGAACTCGTATCTTGAGGTACAAACGCACACATCTTTTTTTTTTTTAAACATTTCACCCCAAGCAAAGCGGGAAGCCACTAACATGAAAGGAGTTACAGAGAGTTTGAGCGAGAACAAAGAGGAGTGATAGAGGAAAGGATGAAGAGAAGGATAGGGGATAGATTAAGGCATCTGGAGACGTCGATTGACATGACATTTGAATGGTTGGAGATTATAGCTATCAGGGAAACAGAAAGAGGGGAGGGAGTTCCACAGGCGAGAAGTGTGAGACATTAAGCTATTGGAGAAGAGGAGAAACTGCTGCATTTAACAGTTTCGAGAGTGAAAGGTCGAGAGCAAGATGCCGGCCAAGTTGAACGGTTAAATTCATGAAGACTAGGAATAAGCGAAAGCAGCTGATCGGAACATTTGCCGTAAAAGTTTTTGTAAAAAACGACAGAGTTGGGCGACGGCAACATCTGTGAGAGAGCGACTGCAGACGAGATGCCAGATCAGGGCCAATTACATTGCATATCCGTCTCTGGATTTTATCAAGGACCTTGAGACAAACAGAAAGGGGCTCCAGACCATTTGCAATTGCTTGCTCGCACAATAGTTTCGTCTGTTTGATTCTTAACATACAACGGGTATGGTTTTCAGACAATTCCCAACAGCAGTGCCACACCCTGATCTCCTGTGGTAAGGCTCATATTATCAAGAATTATCTTCCTTGAAAAATTGACCCATTTTTTTTTTTTAGATTCAATCCCGTACCTCATGGTCGGAACGCTAACGTACTTATCAGTTTCGAAACACATCATTTGTATAGTTAAAGAAATGCTTTCTCGCAGAAAGAAATAAAGACAAAGGTCAAATGTTATCATAATGAAGATCAACTCCGGCAAGATTGCCGAAGAAGACCTTTGAATTCTTTGTGGTTTGTGAGGATGATAAATGATTACTGTGTCAGATATTAGCCTTGTTTCCGACAGTTCAAGAATTCCAGTCTTGTATTTCTGGGGAAAGAACTGGGCCTTTATATTGAATAGCAATTAAATATTGGTGGTACGAAGATGGATGTGGAAGGGTCTGTTGAGAAAGGAGAGAGGACGTGGGGAAAGGCAAGTTAAAAGTTTAGTATGGAATAATCCTGCATTCTGCACTTCCCTCTTTTTTTTTCAAACAATCAAAATAAAAGACTCATTTCATTGTCACCTCTCTGGTCAAGTTATTGTCGTTGGGCGAGAGAATTTAGTGAGACGTGAATGCATCGGGGGATTTGGGCTGGTGACCGGAGAAGAAAAGACAAGGGACGGCTACTGACCATGAATGACCGCGTTGGCGAAGCTCCACTTGAAAGCGTAAAGCAAAAAGTCGTTTAATAATCTTCTTATAGTTGATAATAGGATTCATTTAGTTTTCTAGTGGGCTGGTGTGGGGAGTTATCTTTTGTCACGGATTCAGATCTTGAATTCTGTTTCCCTGGCCGAATTTTGCTACAACCCTTACGTCTTAAACTTTCGATAATCGTTTTTAGGACAATCTATGTAATTTTCTGTTGTTCGGTTCGCTAATTCGATGTAATGTTCACTCCTCTCGTGGGTGAAGGTCAGAAAAGCATTTTGTAAATGATTGATCGTAGAAAAGTGTGCTTTCTGAACCGGGATGAGAATGACTAAGACATAAACTATTCCTATGATACGAATAAAACGCACAAACTGAAGTTATAATTTTTATAAAGCAATTCAATATATGAAGAATATGCAATATAGTCACTATACAATAAGTTAAATTTATCACAGAATATATATTTTTTATAGACATAATGTGTAAGGTATTACTTTTGAAAGCGGTTTTGTACAGCCGATTTCAAATTCCGAATAATTTTGTTACGTTATTTACACTAATTACATATCCTGTGAGCCCTTCCCTGTTTAAATTAGACTCTATTTTGGGTACCTAGTTAATGTGAGTGAGTGTCGTACCCGGCCTGTTGCCGGCTTCTTTTTTTGGTTATGATCCAAGTTGAGTTTCCCAAAGTCCCCAGTTTGTTTTTGGCTCCTTTTAATCTCGACTGGTTCAGTCTTTGATTTCCCCACGCCGAAAATTATGTTTTCCTTCCCGTGAGAGAGATAGTTTCTTGATTCTGTCTGATGACAGAATGCAGTGGAAACTCTTATTTTTTGTGGGGTGGACGGGTCCAGCTAACGTCTGTTATTTTCTGTTTTACATTTGTTATATTTTCTTTGCAATTGGGATTCAGAACCCCCATTTCATATCATCTTCACATATATATTTTTTTCTGTTTTCTTTTTGAATTTGTAGGTGTGATGAATTGGATCGTATTTACGATTCCAATGGAATAAATTATGACCATGGAATATTAGTGTTTAAGCCTTTTTATTATATCCTTACTCTGTCCTGGACATTAAGTTCTACCTGGATTCTTTCTCTTGGAATTTTTTTCTGAAAATATACATGTATGGGTATTTATATATTTTGCATACGTATGTATATTTTCTACTAATATTATCAATATATTCACGACACTTGACACTACATTTTAATGAAAACTCTAACATTTTTAGGCATTTAAAACAACATGCCTGCCCGCACACACAATTCCGTAAAATACTTGTCGAAAACACAACTATACTTCGACATGAAAACAATAGACAAAAACTAAAAATACTTGAAGCATTATACATCAAACAGTTGAAACCCAACCTAAACAAAATCAATTATGGCATCTCTACAAATATTCTTAAATGTCTATAATTGGTAACAGAAGCCATTGGTTTATACCAACGGCTTTCCTTACTTCATTCTACAATTCACTCTCGTGTAGTCATGTGTGACGTCATGAGATGCGGTGCGATTTTCGCTTCTAGCGTCTTATATGCGCGTGTTTATCGTTGCTTAGTGATCAACTATGTAAACAATGACAGACTATCATCACTGTCGTGTCCGTATATTGTTTAATATGTTTGTAATTTACATCTTTGATGATGGCTTAAGTAAGCCGAAAGCTTAGATTATATTTAAAAAATATGGATCAATATTGTGCATTTCTTTCTTCGTTTAATGATAATGTTATCAAACTTATCAGATGTTACGAACAAATTTTACATAAAATAAATAGACAACACTTGTCTATATTATTTAATGAAACGTGTATAAATGAAAATATGCTGCCTAAATACACACAATATATATATATATATATATATATATATATATATATATATTAGTTCGAGTATTATTTTAGTCGATTTATATACTGGTTACAGCTGCTGAATATATAAATGAATGTGCGTTTAGTGTTTCACTGCGTTGTAAACATTTTAAATGAATAATAACTGATGTTCCCTCCCCACCCCCACATGTAGAACCTTGATTTTCTTCCATGGAGATCAGCTTGTGAGGTCGGTTGTAGAGATTTATCCGTCGCAATCCACTCCGATTTGGCTTTAACATTGTCATATGTGTCCTGTTTTTCATAAAGATATATCAAAGAAACGGCTTATTTCTCTGTTGTGAAAAGAGCCGTGGAACCAAAAAAGCCTAGCTTGGTGATTTCTTCGATCTTTTCTAAGAGTCGGCAGATGGTAGATTGCGCTGCGTTGAAAATTGGCAGATAGGTCTCATTAACTAAATGCTATTCTAACAATTACTACTCTTACACTTCTCGATTCGATTGAGAAAATCACTCCCAGTTTTTTTTGCTTTCCAGTCAAGATTGATCTTCAAAATTTTAAACGCGATGTCAATCGTTTTCTTCTTTATTTCTTTTCTTTTATTCTTCTCTCACTTTAATAGAGTTTTTTTCTTCTTTTTCTCATATTCTTGATTGCTCAGTAACACCTTGCGTCTTAGTGGCAATATTGCCTTGTTTGGGGAAATTTTTAAGTCCTTAGTCCAAGTGTAAATAATATAAGAAATTAGAACTCTTTATCCCAGAAGTCAGTCAGTTATGTGCCATGCGTGATACACGCTTAGACGATCATGTATAGATACATGACTGACGAGGCAGATTTTTTTTCTGCAGTAGGTTGCCATTTCTTTCTGTGGTAGACCAGTTGACATGCAAGGCTATAGAACTCGATCTGTCCTGCTGTTCCCCTATAGTTTGGGTGGGGGGAGAAGAAGTGAGTTCATATTTTTTTCAACGCAAGTGAATGTAATGGATTCGTCTGGAATTCGAAGTTGGTTCTCCAATTTCTCAAACCGAGTCGCAATCCAATACTCCACCGTTCGTTATCCTAGACCAGTTGCCAGCCAAGGCTATAGAACCCAGTCTGTCCTGCTATCCCAAGGGTATTAGCCCGTAAGTGAATGTAATGGATTCCACTGGGATCCGAACTCGGCTCTCCGATTCCTCAATCCGAGCCACAATCAATTACTACACCGTGGTTTTGCCTAGACCAATTTCCATCCAAGGCTATAGAACCCAGTCTGTCCTGCTTTCCCAAGGGTATTAGCACGTAAGTGAATGTAATGGATTCGACTGGGATTTGAAATCAGCTCTCCGATTCCTCAATCTCAGCCGCAATCCATTACTCCACCGTAAAGTCAGTGTAAATGCCATCTGTCGGAATGGATAGTCAAACGTCCTAATAAAGCAAATGTGCCTTTAAGCAAGGTGTAAACCTGTTTTCGCCTGAAATTGGAAGAACCGTTCTCAAAGTCCGTGTACCTTAGTCTTCTCAGTCGCATATAGGTAAAGCTGAAGTCCTCTTTTGGACGCCTGTATACAGGTAAAAAATCGAATTAAGTGGGTGCACAAAAATACACAGGAGCGTACAACAAGGATGTGTTTTCTCCCCAGATCTGTGCAAAGAAGCTGGATTCCTTAGTGGCTCTTATTATCAAGGGGTACAATCTAACAATGCCATTGACACTGCATTGTTGAGAGGTACAGTATTTCAATAGAGGCTGGAAAATATGTAAATGAAATCTAAACGCGAAACAGATTAGCGGAAATCAGTTATTTTCAACAGTCCAACCTCTCTTACTCTCTCTCTCTCTCTCAGAGTTGGAATGTTGCAGGTCTCTCCCTGCTCTATCGCTAGAACCATGGAAAGTGCTCGGATGAACTTCATCGCCTGGCCTTCAAGGCTAGGGCTCGCCATTCCCCTTACATAGGAGTAAACCACCCATATTCCGTATGTATTCCATCGACGAGAAATAAATTCCACTCAAACATTTTCTTTCCGTGAACCAGCGTCCTATAGAACAAAATCCCAAGAGGATATTTTTCTTTCGATCATTAAAATCTTAACCTATTTAAGTCTAGAGTCAACCGGTATATTCCCCTCCTATCGAGATAAACTACCCTTTAATGTAAAACTGTACCTTGAGTGGCTCCGGACTTGTAAAGGGTGAACCTTACTGTAAAAAATCCCCAAAATTAACGGAGGAAAAAGAGACGGGAATTTATTAAGAATCAAAGGAAAGAGCGCTGAAATGCTATGTGATAGCAATCTACTTGTATGTATACCAGTGAATTCTGCAAAATTTCACCACATATGAAGAGAAAACAGGCGGCAATAGAAATGCTGTTCTACAGAAGGATACTGATAATTAAATGGTTGGAGCGAATGAGAAACCTGACAAGCTTGTCTGAATGAATGAAGGAACGTGATGCGAGGTTCTTGGCAAAGTGAGATGCGTACATATTGAGGGCAAGGGAGATATGGGAAGGAAACGAACCACCTACCTGATGAGCTTGTTTGAATGTATGAAGGACCGAGATGCGGGGTCCTTGGGAAAGTGAAATGCGTACATATTGAGGGCAAGGGAGATATGGGAAGGAAGCGATCCAACTACCTGACGAGCTTGTGCGAATGAATGTCGAGATGGGATTCGGGGTCCTTGGCACAGTGAAATGCGTACATAATGAGGGCAAGGGAGATATTGGAAGGAAGCGATCCAACTACCTGACGAGCTTGTGCGAATGAATGTCGAGATGGGATTCGGGGTCCTTGGCACAGTGAGATGCGTACATATTGAGGGCAAGGGAGATATGGGAAGGAAACGATCCATATACCTGACAAGTTTGTCTGAATGAATGAAGGAAAGTGATGCGTGGTTCTTGGCAAAGTGAGATGTGTACATATTGAGGGCAAGGGAGATATGAGTAAGAAGCGATCCACGTACCTGACGAACTCGTGTGAATGGATATCGGGACGTTGGGTAAAAGGGTCTTGGCCAAGTGAGAAACACTGCTAGTTTTGAAAGGGAATCGTTCCACAGAGGAAGATATCTTTCGTCAGTTTCCATAAATGACAATCTTTCTTCACCGAAAAAAAACAAAAAAACTGACGGTGGTGGACATTAAATGGTTAAATTTGGGGAATATCTATATCTGCTGCCGTTCCTTCAAAGTAAATCGCAAGAACTTGCAGGAATTATTAATAATAGCGGGTTTTAAATGTCTGCAAGCCGAGTTACAGATTGCATTCCAAGGATACTTTTAGAGATTTGAGTCAGCAGAAACGTCAGAGTCGATAATTCAGTGAGGCATTTATATTGGCGGTAATCAGGCTGAAAATAAATCTTTTCCTAAGTAATGCTGTTTTCGCGTCCGATTATTTGTATTCTACGTCTGAAGCAACATCAAAATATTTCGACTGAAATGATTTGTCTTACGCTCAATCACCCGGCCTGTAGGTACAGATATAGATAAGTGAAGATAACACACGTTCTAACCCATTAACAGCGAACAGTATAATATCAAGATAAACATAATATATCTAAATATACGAACGGATGGATATGAAGGAGGTGTAATGGTCGATATCATGATATTCACTGTCACTTTCAAACAAATACACTTAAGAAAGCATAAATCCATCTATTCTTCACCCAGCTATGTGTTAAAAAGTATGGTCAAATAGATTATCAAGCTGCAGATTAACAGATAAGAATAATTACCTAAATGCTATTCTAATAATTACTTCCTGATTAGGGAAATCTCAATTTACATAATTCGGACTATTTTCCTAATCTTTGTCGCCATATTTATTACAACGTTTTGGCCCATGTAGGCTCCGGACTTCTTCAGGTGGTTGGAATGTCGAACTGAACGCTTTATTTCGCTTCACTAATGGGTGTCAATTATTAGTTATCTCCTGTTAATTCCCATCTCCAAGTTCTCCACTGCCTTAACCGGGTATTGAACTCACACTCTTTGGGTCCTGTCACTGGATCAAACCAACTTTATATTCAGTGGGTGTTAATACCTTGCAACCTGATACAAGATGATCAATTGTTGCTGATTATTATTATTATTATTATTATTATTATTATTATTTCCTTTGATTTCTGTTATATAATTATTTCCTTTCTGGTCCCAACAAGAGACTTAAGCAACATGACATTTTCCTCATCGCATTTGTATTAAAAAACAAAACAAAAAAACAAACAGAAACAACTACATACATAAGCATATTTATAGATAAAGCCCTTCATAGGCAATGAACTTATCTTGCGAGAATATTTTTTAAAAATTTCTCTAAGAAATGTACTTCCAGAGCACACTGTAATGCGGCAATCAGAATTTTCCCAATGAAACCCTAACCGCATATGGAATTATCGATGTCTTCATCTGCTACATTTCTTCAAATTTCCACTTCAAGAACCTTGTATTTTAATAGGTTTTTATTAGAAGATCTTCAGAGACACATTACAATCTGCAAGAAGTGCCATGTCAATAAGAAAGCATTTTCTGTTTTTATGGAGTTTGATCAGGATGTCTGGGAGATTAGTTTTGATTGTTCAGTCTGTATTGTAAAGCCCCATAAAATTGTTTCAGGTCCTATATCTGTACAAGTTACTTTCAGTTTCTTTCCCTTAATTATTATTACTATTTTCTAAGATTTTTAAAGATACATTACAATCTGCAGGAACTGTCATGTCAATAAAAAAGCATATTCTGTTTATGTGTTCTTTGATCCCGAGGTTTGTGCGATTAGATTCGTTTATTCTACCTGTATATATTGTTAAGTACTATACAAGTGTTACAAGTCCTTTCTTCATAACCGAGTTTAGTAGAATTCATACCAATGTTTTGCAGTTTCCTTCCCATATAATTTGCAGATTTTTTCCAGTTGAGATATGGGCCTAACTTTTATATTCAGTATATGCTTAATCTGTGCTATCTGTTTAATATGCGCAATTGTTTCTGGATATTCATTACCGAATCTGCATTTCGGGTTAACGTAATTGTTTAGTATCCGTGCTTAGTAATTTCTACTGAGCAAGAATTGATCCTGTACAACAAGAATAAAAGCCTCGTTTTCAGCTTTTAATCCTGCAGTACGTAAACACTGATGGGTGCGGAGTTTGTCTACATCAGTTTGTTTGATGAGGATGGAGTATTGATAATGGAAAGTCTTTTCCTACTGTCGTTTTTGCATATGGTCAATAGCTTTTGCATTCGCCTTTTTAGTTTTTTTTTTTTTTTTTTTTTTTTTTTTAATGGTGTGGTTGGATAATAGTTTATTTGTACTTCTTCACCCACTCGAAATTCCTGTTTGAATTTATTGCTTCCATTATCACAAACTAAAGTTTCTTATTTCTTTCATGTTCTTTGATAAAGATAATCATCCTGTCATCAGTAGATTCCAGTTATCTTTGAAGACCGATTTTTGTCGTTCTATAAAAACTAATACTTTGACAAAAATGACTGTTGTTGTTATTATCATTATTATTATTTATTTATTTATTTAAAAAAAAATTCTTTCTTAACTTCATTTTGTGATCACACCAGTATATGGTGGCAACTGTTAGAAAATTTTAACAATGAGATGCAATGAAACAAAAGTCTTCAAAGAATGTATTCATATCATGATAAACAAATATATCTAAATATACGAAAGGATGGTTATGAAGGAGGTGTAATATTCGATATCATCATATTCACTGTCACTTTCAAACAAATACTCTTAAGAAAGGCATATTTGTATTGATATCAAGATAAACAAATATATCTAAATATACGAAAGGATGGATATGAAGGAGGTGTAATGGTCGATATCATGATATTCACTGTCACTTTCAAACAACTAGTCTTAAGAAAGGCATATCTGTATTGATATCAAGATAAACAAATATATCTAAATATACGAACGGATGGATATGAAGGAGGTGTAATATTCGATGTCATGATATTCACTGTCACTTTCAAACAAATAGTCTTAAGTAAGGCATATCTGTATTGATATCAAGATAAACAAATATATCTAAATATACGAACGGATGGATATGAAGGAGGTGTAATGGTCGATATCATGATATTCACTGTCACTTTCAAACAAATAGTCTTAAGTAAGGCATATCTGTATTGATATCAAGATAAACAAATATATCTAAATATACGAACGGATGGATATGAAGGAGGTGTAATGGTCGATATCATGATATTCACTGTCACTTTCAAACAAATAGTCTTAAGAAAGGCATATCTGTATTGATATCAAGATAAACAAATATATCTAAATATACGAACGGATGGATATGAAGGAGGTGTAATGGTCGATATCATGATATTCACTGTCACTTTCAAACAAATAGTCTTAAGAAAGGCATATCTGTATTGATATCAAGATAAACAAATATATCTAAATATACGAACGGATGGATATGAAGGAGGTGTAATGGTCGATATCATGATATTTACTGTCACTTTCAAACAAATAGTCTTAAGAAAGGCATATCTGTATTGATATCAAGATAAACAAATATATCTAAATATACGAAAGGATGGATATGAAGGAGGTGTAATGGTCGATATCATGATATTCACTGTCACTTTCAAACAAATAGTCTTAAGAAAGGCATATCTGTATTGATATCAAGATAAACAAATATATCTAAATATACGAAAGGGTGGATATGAAGGAGGTGTAATGGTCGATATCATGATATTCACTGTCACTTTCAAACAAATAGTCTTAAGAAAGGCATATCTGTATTGATATCAAGATAAACAAATATATATATATAAATCCATCTATTCTTCACCCAGCTATGTGTTAAGTAGTATGGTAAACTAAATTATCAAGCTGTAGATTAACATATAGGATTCATTACCTAAATGCTATTCTAACAATTACTTCTCGATTAGGGAATCTCAATTTACATTATCCGGATTATTTTCCTCATCTTTGTCGCCATATTTATTACAACGTTTTGGCCCATGTATATGAACATATAAAGAAGTGATTAAGAATTAAGAACTAAAATAGAGGCCAATAAACTGTTTAATTAATCCGTACCTTTCTATATATTTAAGCGTTCAATGGTATCTAGTATTCTTTGATTATTTGTGGTATTATATAAATCCATTTTTGCTCGATATCTTTCCATAATAAAACTTCTAAGTGTTTAATATAACGGTGGACTGGAAATATATCACAGAAAAGAAAGATTAGCAATTGAAGGACGAAAACGGTGACGACAATGCCTATTTCAAGAAGAAGTTGAAGTAAGGGGATCCACTAATAGGCAAATGAATCTGAGTACCTCACATGAAAGGCTTGAACAAATAAAACTGTAATCAAAGAAACATAGACGTAGAGAACTAATTATTTAACGGTACATTTTGCTCTGGAAGTAAATTTGTCTAAATGCAGATAAATATCTTATTTGTATAGAGTATTAATGTAACTAAGGGAAGTAATCCTCATCAATTTGCTAACTTGAAATGAGTTACCCCCCCTTTTTTAGTACAAATGAGACAGGAAATATATAATAAATACATATTGATAATTATTATATGGTCTGATGCAGGGTTATAACTATAATCAAAGTAAGAGAAGGATGGTGATTTTTGGTTTTTTCTTCTATGTATTAACCAAAGGACAACTATTAACAAAAAAAAAAAAAATTAAATAAATAAAAAGAAGCCGAATTACTCAAAACTCTTAGCATGATACGGGCTAAGCGTGTTAGAACTATTTTTGGATGTCGTGGAGAAATGTTGCACATTAATTTTTTTTTCTTGTGCTCCTTTCTTTATCAGACCCAGAGCTCCAACCACAAAAGAAACAGATTTAGTTTTACAAGGTGCAGTCCAGAATATTTGAGAATTTTTCCGACGTGATACCATAATTTCTATAAAATAATATGCACGTATAAATAATAATAATAAATAATCCAAAAATTAAGAAATATATCTATCCCTATGTATAATACGCATTTATAAATTTTCTCAAAAAAATAATTACGAAGACATTAATTAAGAATAAAACTGAAACTAAGCGGCTAAAATCATGCTGAAAATTACCATGAGTTGGAAATTATTGTAAAATGGATTCAAGAATCTTGGTATTCAGTCAGTGAGGATGTTATACGGCCCGCGGACCAGATCCGGCCCGCGAATGCATATTGACCGGCCCGCAAGCCTGGTTACCAATGACTCTATTTTTAACATGAGAGACGACATTCAAATGAAATTTGTTATATGCCATTTTCCATAGAATGTCTACACATCTCAGTGCACTAAAAATATTAGACTATCTGCCAGTTATCTTTCATGAGACTTATTTTACCAAGTTGCGTTGCCTACGTTTAAGGTCAAATAATGGATACATATTTGTTATGACCCTTGGCTACATTAAAAAGATAACAAAGAAGGAAAGGAACGATAAAGTGAAAAGAGGCCAGGGAGGGACTGACATGTGAGTTAGCAGAAATCTAAAGACAGTTAAACATACGCGCATTATACATACATGCCTCATGAATGTGTGGATGATACCGCATGTGTACGTACGTAAGTGTGTATATGTTTGCAACTATTTTTACTCTTATGTATGGGTATATGTGCTTCGTTTTTATTTGATGTGCATGTGTGTGTGGTTCGTTTGTGGAACAATTTTCAATAGCAGTTTCAAATCTACACGTCATAATTTCATCCATTTCACTTCGGTTGACTTTTTTCACTTTGAAGTATTTTGACGTTCCTTGAGGAAAAGTAATTTTTGTTAGGTGTTTTTTTAATTTTAGATTTTCTTTTGTTTTTCTGATTTCTCAATGTTTATTTTCCTTATGGTTTTAAATATTTAGGTTGGCAGGGGTCTGCATATGTAATTTTCCTTAATTTTTCATTAATGGCCTTCGTCCGGCCCGTGACCCGTCATTAGAACACGATCCGGCCCGCGGGGGTCGAATGAGTTGCCGACCCCTGGCTCTGAAGATGACAACCTTTGGCAAGAGAATGAAGATGCAAAAGATAATTTTGAACAGGACGAAGATAATATTGTGAAGGATAATTTATGATGATGGTAAAAATGAAAATTTCAATAAAATGTTAAATTGATTTCCTGTTTTCTTCGAAATTGGCCTTTTTATAGATTTTTTATTTCATATATATATATATATATATATATATATATATATATATATATATATATATTGGGCTTTTTATATATTTTTTAATTTCTTTTCGCCAAATAAAATGCGATTACTGATAAACATAAATTTATTGACAAAAATATTAGAATTATTATTGTTGGATTTAAAATGAAAATTGGGATAATATCTTTCTTATTTTAGAACATCAAGTACTTATTTGTTATTATAAATCAATAACGAAAAAATATATTTTTATTTAAACCTACTTATAATAGGCACCCCTACTATCACCTGTCATTTATAGTAAAAAAAAGCGTATTATTTTCGAGAGATTAGGGTATTTATTCATTTAAAACATCCAACGTACAACTATTTGAAAACAATACAGTATCTATATGTGTAAGAACATCTTTCATAAATTTCACTTAGCGAAATCTTTACTCGCTCAGTATTCTCGATCAGTTTATAGGTTTCTAAGAAAGCTTTATGCTAACCTTGACAAGAACGATGTAGAAACGTAAGAAATGTTTATGACTTATCGTGGTTGCAACAAGGACCCTGGACACTTTCATTTTGGGGGGCAATGAAAGGGGACTTCATGTAGTGTCTTGAGCGCTACAAAAATAGGACTGAAATCGAATAGTCCCCCTTTGAATGAGATTTGTCATCGTTTCAACCCAAGCAAGGCAATAAAGCCATTAAAAGGCAAGGAGTAACTGAATGAAAGCATACGAGAAAAAGAACAAATATGATACGGGGATCCCTCGATTAGTGCGCCTATTGTGTACATTGGTAACTATAAAAAAAATCAGTTGTCAATTACAATGGTTAAAATGAAGAATATTTTACCGCATTAATCGAGTAATACGTATGCACTAATCGAAATTATGGTATATAAAAATGTTAGCGCACTAATCGAAAAACGCATTTATCGAATGCGCATTAATCAAATGATTTCTGTACTTCATTTTCCCATATATATATATATATATATATATATATATATATATATATGTGTGTGTGTGTGTGTGTGTGTGTGTGTGTCTGTGTGTGTGTCTGTGTGTGTGTAGGTATGTAGAAAAATAGGAAAGAAGACGTTAGGTACATAATTCGGAGTTCTTTAGCATTTTTGTTTTTATTTTTAAAAAACAGTGCTCCATACAGAACTAGAGCTTAAATTATAATTATTTTTTAAAAAATATGATACCTTCGCTACATAAGAGTTCTCATGTTTCAAAAACGAGAGTCGAAACCCTCAATATAATTATTAAAATTAAATTGAATTAAAGTATCAAGCCGTGTTTCATTCTCAAGCGAAAATTTAGGAATAACCAAACTTGAAATTTACGTATCTTTATAAGCTTGTTCATTCATTTCTATGGAAACGGCTGGGGGACCGTTTTTGATAAGGGGCCTAAGAGTTAATTTTTATCCACATATCAGTCACCTTCGGGAAGAGGACCAGCTGAGGTAGGGTGGGGCATCCATTTCAAAGCGAATGATGGCGTTCATATACGCACATCGTCTGGTCAGTCACAGAGAAAGATAGATTTTGGCACCATAGTATGTTGTTAAGTGTCTGGAGAATTTTGTTTTATTTTATTTATTTATTTTCCAAAGAAAATAAATAAATAAATAAAATAAAATGGATAAAATGATTTTAATGGCAGCAAATACATTCAAACTAATGGCGTCAGCATAGAAAAACAATTTGGTCTTGCTTTCTTTAACCTTTATATGTCTTATATTGTAAACAAAATATTTGAAACACCTGAGAACCAACAAATCTACACAAGATATGTTGATATTTTTGTGTCGATATTAACAAACTCACATTATTTAACAGAGGAAATGGAACCGTTTACAAATTGAAAGTTGCTCACACCAATTCCAACCGAGTGATGCCTCGGAATGAACGCTCCGATTCAAAACAACACAGAAATAAATTACAACGTAACAGGGAAAACATTAGGAAAAATTAATAACACCTGAAAAAAAAAAACCCTTGAAAATGTCTATAGAAGTGACCGAAAGCGCTTACGACAATAAAAATGATGGAAAATTTTTGTACTTCCTCACTCCTAGGAAACGGAAAATGTGTAAGGATGCTAAAGAAAAAAAATAATTAAATCTCATTTGGTCGCCATATTTAATGACAAAGTTTGAAACACAAGGCTGTCCCATATATATATATATATATATATATATATATATATATATATATATATATATATATATATATATATATATATAAACATTTATCATGAGCGGTTCTAAACGACAGAAAATAAAGAGAAAAATTGTCCAACATTTGATATTTTTTATTATGTTTTTTATTTATTTTTATTTTATTTATTGTGCTTTTTGTCTGATTTTTTTTTTCGGTATTCCCTTAATATCTAAATGTTGGAAAATTTTTGTCTTTATTTTCACCCGAAACTAAAGCAAATATACGAAGTTTAGAACGGCTCATCATCAAGCATACTAGACATTCATTTATATATGTTTAATAATGATCTGCTGCCCCAATACAATATATATATATATATATATATATGTGTGTGTGTGTGTGTGTGCGAACACAATGTTTGTATTGCTGGAATAAACTTCCAGTAAGCCAAATCATTATTTTTAAAAACTGGTCAATACAGAATGAAGCGAATAATATTTATTTAAAAATGATAACATAAGTAAGTTATACCATCATTACAAAAATAGCCATTTTGTTTTCAACACTTCTGGTGTCTTGTCAAGTGATGGCGTTGCAAGTAAAACAAAATGGCTATTTTTTGTAGTGATGTTATAACATGCTTATATTATAATTTATATATATATATATATATATATATATATATATATATATATATATATATATATATATGTATATATATATATGTATATATATATATATAAATTGGCATCTTGGTCCACTCTTATAGTCCTGAATAAAACGTAATCTAGCGACGTTTAGCGAAGTCCATTGGTACAAGAGGTGTTATGAACCTACAATAGGTGCAATCATTCTTATTAGCTTAAAAAGCACACTCTCAAGGGAAGCATTTAAACTAGCTCCTGCCGAGGGCTCTTAATTGGTTCTTCATCGCAATAGGTAGGAAGGAGTAGATGCAATAGACAACAATAAACGACAGAAGAACTCAAAATTGATCACTGCATTTAACTATTGCATTTGTAGTTAAGTTTACCTTTCAAAAGTTCAATGATAATTCTTCTATCGCCACTTACTTTAAAGACAATATGATGAACGTAAGTCCTTACTTTCTGTACAATCCCTAATTTTCATTTCATGAGTGACTTTCGCTGCATTTCGCAATTAATTTCGATTATTCCCAAATTTATTTCCCAATTATAAAAACTGTTATCGTCCAAAAAATTCGTCGCAAAAAATAACGTAAAAAAATTCGCCGACAACAATCTCAGTAATGAAAAACTGAGAATCCAAATTTTCAGGATTGCAGGTCCAGACTCGGCCCGGAATGTTTTTAATTTGCTCACGGGTTCGGCCTGATTCCCAAATAGTATGATATGTTGGGCTATGGCCTCTTGGAGTAAAATTGAAAATGTGTGACACACTGACACACAAACATTCGCTTTTATTATATAGATCGCTTTTAATCAATAATTAATTTAGATTAGGCAGGTTACTGAGTGAGAAAAAAGTTAGAGAAGGAGCTACAGATATATACAGTCAGAGAGATGTAAAGAAAGACAGAGAGCAAGAGAAAGAGAAAGAGAGAGTGAATGAGATATTGAGAAATGGGGGAGGGTGAGGGAGTGTATAACCAAGTGATAATGCAAGAGAGCAAGTGAGAGAGAGGGAGACAGGAAGAATGTGGTAGAGAGAGACAAAGTCAGATAATCAGAGAGAGAGAGAGAGAGAGAGAGAGAAAGAGAGAGAGAGAAAGAAAGAAAGAGAGAGAGAGAAGGTGATCAAGGGAAGGAAATAGAAGAGAGATAGAATGAGCAAGAGGATAGTTGCGGCATAAAGCGGGCGTAAATAAGTGTGAGAGAGCGAGAGAGATTGAACAATACAGAGGAAGATCGAGAGCGTGCCTTTGTTTCTGAGAGAGAGAGAGAGAGAGAGAGAGAGAGAGAGAGTGCCAGTTGTAGAGCAAGACATAAAGAGTGAGTCACGGAGAGAACGAGAATTAGTGAGCGTGAGGGAGAATATCAATGCGATATAGAGAGAGGGAGAGTGATCAAGCGAGCAAGAGAGAAGGATATAGAGAGTGTGTGAGAGCGAAATATCGAGTGATATTCAGAGAGAGCGTGAGCGAAAGACACAGATATAATGAGAGACAGACAGACAGACAGAAATACAGACAGACAGACAGACAGAGCGGTTTAGATATTGAGGCCCAAAGAGTGAGCGAGCGAGGGAACGAGACAAAGTGAACGAGAAATCATGATCGAGAGAGAGAGAGAGAGAGACAGACAGACAGACAGAGAGACAGAGTGACCGATAGAAAGAGAAAGAGTGAATGTAAGTGTGAGTGAGCGCGCGAGAGAGACTGACTGATTCAGAGAGAGATAGATAGAGAGAAAAAGAGAGAATGAAAGAGAAATAAGGAGAGTGAAAGACAGAGAGAGAGAGAGAGAGAGAGTGTGTGTGATCTAATGCTGTTAAAAAATACTGATAAGAGAAATATATGAATTTTGAAAATGAACAGGAGTCAAGTAATAATCTAGACAGAAAAAAATGAGGCACCTAATATAAAATTTAAAATGTTATGTTCTAGACATTAATAATCAGGCAATCCATCACACGATCGTTCATAGAATCTGGTTCGCAAAAAAAAAAAGACAGAAAGGGTTCCTTTTCTTACGATGAAGTCAGCCGCAAATTTTTAAGCGCTTATATTGAACATTTTCCAGAGCCAGTTTAAAAAAATAAATTAACAAAATATATAAAATACGCGAAAGATGAACATAAGAATATGAGTTTCAAAATATTGTGACAGCTTTTAAATAAATACACCCAGCAGATTTGTCCTTTTTTTTTCAATTTTCTTTTTTTGACATGGCCTTTCTCTTCCTCCCTTGCCTTTCAATCATTTATGTCTCAGGCTATAGAATTAGCTGTTGCCTTTGCGCTTATCTCTTCAATAAACTCATTTTACCTGTCCTCCTTAAAAGATGCAGGCTGGCCTTTTGTAAAAGATTACGCCCTGTGCTGTCTTTTTCTTGATGGGAACGGTTTCCATGCTTATTATGTTCAAGCGAAGAAGCGTCTTGGAACTTTTCAGCTATACGACCCTCCACTTATGACAAGAAGAAACAAAGCAATATTAAAATGCTAACTAGAAAGGAAGATGAGACAGTCTGCAATGATCAATGTCCGAAAAAAAAAAAAAAAAGAAAAAAAAAAAAGAAAGCATTTCATATTGAGTTGTGGCTTTCCGGTGTCTGGCTTTTTGTTTTTGTTTTTGTTTTTTGTTTTTGTTTTTTTTGTTTTTTTATTTTGAGACACATCAGCAAATTCCAATATTTCTTTTACATCTGATCCGTTTCCCGTTTTCTTCTTCTTCTTTTCTTCTTCTTCTTCTTCTTCTTCTTCTTCTTCTTCTTCTTCTTCTTCTTCTTTCATGAGTCAATCTCTTAAGCCAACTATTTTTCATTCTCTAGTTTCTTCTTCATCTTCTTCTCCTTCTTCGTTCATGAGCAAGTCTCTTAAGCCAACTCTATTTCCTCATTCTCTTGTTTATTCTTTCTTTCTTTCTTTCTTTCTTTCTTTTTTCTTCTTCTTCTTCTTTCATGAGTCAATCCCTTAAGCCAACTCTATTTCCTCATTCTCTAGTTTCTTCTGTCTTCTTCTTCTTTCATGAGTCAATCCCTTAAGCCAACTCTATTTCTTACATATACAGTAAGTTTCTGGGTTACGACAAATTGCTATCTATCACGCTTCATTAGAATTGGCTATATGAAATTACATATACAGTAAGTTTCTGGGTTACGACAGTCTTAATCTAGGAAAATTTGTGGTTACGATGCAATATCCATTAATCTAGTTTCGACTTACACCGTTAGCCTCGTTCATAAGTCGGTGTTGATGAGTTCCTGGTTTTACGCCATATTGGATTATTGGGTATTCGCTCTGTCGTTGGTGTTATGTTTGTGGAAACTTATTGAACTTCATTATGACACCCAAGCGTAGTGTCACGTCTTCTGATGGTGGTTCTTTGAAGAAAAGGAAAGACATCACCACATATGTGAAATTAAACATGATTAAGCGCTTTGAAAAGGCAGAATCAATGACGAACATACACTAAGGCTGATATTAACATTTTCACCCATAAATATAAATTAAGTTAAAACTATATTTTTATCACTATATATATATATATATATATCTATATATATATATATATATATATATATATATATATATATATATATATATATATATATATATATATATATATATATATAGCCTATATATATATATATAGGCTGCGGTGGTAAATTGTCTTCTAAATTACGCAAAAAAAAAAAATACCGAAAATAGCACTGATATATTATTTTATTAGATATATTTACCAAAATGACACAAAAATATCTTTAAATACGAAACAGTAAATTCATTAAATAAAATCATCATTGTCTTCTACCACGGCTTCCAGAAGGATTCGGAATCTCCTGCAAATCTTATGGACAGTCTTCTTGTTGAAATTAGTGAATGCTACCATAATACTTGCCTTCATTTTGTCTTTGGTGTTACAAAGAAATTTGTTGGACTCTTAATCAACTGTGCCCCACACATAATAAACAAGGGAGTTGTAGTCTGGAGAACTAGGTAGCAAGATGTAGAGGTGATGTGTTTGCAAAAATTGTCTGACAGGTACGTCTGTGTTCTCCTGCTTCTTTGGCATGGTGCAGTGTTTTGGTGTTAAACATGGAATCCTCCAGTTACCTCCTCAATGCACTTGTAGGTCTCTATGTTTATTATGAGACCTTGTAGGAAGATGAATAGAGGCAAAACGTCGCCATCATTTGTGATCACTCCAAACACCTTCATAATTACCATTAGACTTATCCAACACTTTGCGAATCCTCTGCACTGTCCTCGGATTGACACCCTAACAAACTGAAATCTTCGCATTGTAGCTTTCACTACAACATGCATTTTTCAAATTTCTGGCACAGTAAAATGAGTCATGATGTTCTTTTTCTCACAAATGGCGCCCAACTAACCCTACCATACTGTGCAGTCGACAAAATAGAAATCATACCACGCGCATGCGCGAAATTAAAATTAAAATAGCGACAATTTACCCATCGCATCATTTATATTCATATGTATATGCGAAAATTTCCTATATAACTAACAAGTGCATGTAAAAGAACAATATGAATAAAGAATAAAGGACAATTTATCTGATCCGCGCGTTTCGTTCCCAACCCAAATGTAAGGATTTTATTTTGCGACAAGTATATCTATACAAAAAGAAAAATTATGTTAGTTTCTCAAAGTTTTAAAATTTTAGAGACGCTCATAAATATTGTAGGTAAAATATGGCGGATGATAAGTGATATCATTTAACGCCAAGTAAACGAAAATGATTAAATGATGCGGTTGTTGATATTTTTTCATGAAAATATATTTAAATCATTTTAGTATGGGGTAGATTTATGTATTATATATTTAAATAACAGGAGGTTATGAATTTAACCGTTTCATTTATTTTTTAAACACTTTACCCTTCCTAGATATCATGCAACATAGAGCTAATAACGAACGTCAGTTAGAATTCTACTAACAAGAAAGATATTATCAATTTTTATTCCCACTACTGTAACAGAATAAAATCTGGAATAATTATAGGGTTCTTTTTAAGAGCACTAAGAATCTGCAACCCCTAATACTTACCTAAAGAAAAATTATGGCTAGATACAACTTTCAAAAACCTCAAATATCCTCATCAGTTCATCCACAATGCTAAGAGAAATGTATACAAAATGTAAAACACCAAATAGATAAAAAAAAAATATTAACAACGTTAACAATGAACATGAAATATATAGAGACAGACATATAATACTACCTGCTATCTGCATACCATCTAAAATCCAGACAATTGTATCCAATATCAATAATCTCGAAGTAATTGCAATCATATACAAAACTTTTATGGATATGATCAGAAACAAAAATACCCATAACAACAACAATTCTGAAGCGAGAATAATTTAGAATAAACTGTTACAGTTGTTCTTCACAATACAATGGGGAAACTTGCAGAAATTAAAAAAAACAAAAAAACAACGTATCTCTATTTTTTTTCTTATGCGACGATTTATCAGATGGATTACTTATGCATAGAAATAATTTCAACCGTAAATGTGATCTAAGGAATGTCACACGTATTATAAGAGAATGTAACTTACTTATACAGACAATTCTCGAAAGTGTTGCTATGGAAGTTTTTCAAAATATAAATCGACGCCCGGATTTTTTAAAATATCTCCATTCCTAAAAGAATTACATCGCTCCAAGCCAACATACATGACAACAAAAATGTTAAAAAATTGAAAAGAAAAATTATTAAAAGAAATCTTTAAATATATAACCTCTTTTTATTTAAATAATATATAATGCATAAATGTGTCCCATATTAAAGTAATTTAAATATTATTTGCATAAAATAATTCAAAAAATATCACATACTGTCATTCGTTTGTTAAATATTAATTTACATAACTTAACCTACTCCAAAATTTTTCATTTATCTTGATAAATATTTATCAGCCCTTGTTGAATTTAAAGATTTTGATAAATTTTCACTTAGGTTTATTGATTGACGTTGCAAATAAAATCCCTAATTTTTCCTTGAGGACGAATTGTGTCTCCTAATATAAGATGTCGACAGTTTATTAGTCAAACAATTTTTATAATCGTTTGGTCCACCCATCAGGAGGTTTTATCAAATACCAGCAAATTTTCTCATTTCTTCCTCATCTTAATACTAAGTTAAAATTAATTTATGGGATGATAGGATGAAGATAGCATGAAGTACGTACATACGTATATATATATATATATATATATATATATATATATATATATATATATATATATATATTGTCCCCATGCAAACACACACACAACAAACACAGACACACACAGACACACACACATACACACATATATATATATATATATATTGAGAGATTTTTATGTTTATACATTCTTTTTATAGATACAAATATTTAAGTAAATGCTCTGTTTATAATAAACAGTATTAAACAACATTTACCGAGGGGATTTGTCCTCCGACAAGATTCGAACCTGTATCCTATACGGAACCGTCATACATAACGGAGGACGAATATTTTCTATGAAAATTTCTCGGACATTCAGGCCGGTAAATGTTGTTTAATACTGTTTATTATAAACAAAGCATTTATAAATATTTGTATCTATAAAATAATGTATAAATCATAATAATGTCTTAAAATAATTTGTCTATTTCATAATGTGTGACACACACACATATATATATATATATATATATATATATATATATATATATATATATATATATATATATATCCTCGTCGATAGCAAGAATCGGAGTTTTCATCCACAAGTGCATGAAACTTAGAGTCGTTCTATCGGTAAGTGCTAATATATATATTTATTATATATATATATATATATATATATATATATATATATATATATATATATATCAGTGAGTCATAATATATATATATATATATATATTAATATATATAGTAGCTCTGTTTTATTACATAGAGGACTGTTTTAGTAACATATGCTATATATATATATATATATATATATATATATATATATAAAGTATGTATGTATCCTGTCTTTGAATTTTCTAACACGCTTCCGTAGTCTTCGATCTTCAAGATGGATTTTTGCATTCCATTGTCCAAGTAAGTCCTCTATCTTTGCCAATTTTTTCTTCTATTCTTCAAATGTCTCAATATCCCAATATTCTGCAGAATTCCATTTATCAATAACTTTTCTTTTCTAAATACACTTTCCATTTTTTTCTATTTCTTTTTAAGCTGTCGATCACTTTTGAAGACTTTATTCCTTCAGCTCATTGTACGGCCCAGTTTTGCCCTAGAAAAATAAATTCTCTTCAATTGCGTTTTTTTTTTTTTAGAACCGATGATATTTTATAGATAATCTATGACATAAATATTCATAGTTTGTATAAGAATGATCTTGAACAAAACATCAACTTTCTTTCCCCAGAAAAATGTCTCTAAATGTTTCCAAAACAGGAACTATGATTTTGAATTTTAAAAAAAGGAATCTGAGTAGTGTTTTAAGAGAGGACGGAAAAATGCGTTGTTCAAATGTGAAGGCGTCTTAGGATAGAGAAAGATGCCTTCCAAAAAGAAAGCAGAGTGTTAATGAACAGAAATATTTTGTAAGAAATAAAGAATAGTTTTGAACTCTTATGTAATATCAGTAATATATCTCATATGTGGCAGTGAATACTGGACAATTTTCTCACAGATGAAGCAAGGACATGACACAACAGGAATATGTTTCTACAGAAGGATGCTGAGAATTCCAGGAGCTAAAATATTTTAGAGAACATGGAAACAAAAAGGACACTTATACTTAACATCAGAAAGAGACAGATGAAATTTGTCGTATACATGTTGAGTGCTTGAACATTATGATATTCACAGAACAGGCTGAAGAGGGTCAGAGGAAAACAACATGCCTAAGCTTGAGGAAATGAAATATAGAACAGGTTTAAATAGTGATATCAAAATGATATGATTCTGACACACACGCCTGCTAACAAGGGCTCTGGTGAAAATCCAAGGAGCGTCTGTATCGGTAACCGGCGGCTTCTGGTCGTTCCTGTTTCTGCGTCTGTGGGAACCCCGCGGCAAGCAAGAACGTTATCCGAGTAGGCCTGGGTACACTACTTCTGTAATTTATCCCAAAAATCTTCTTCTCATAACAGGAAGAAGCCGGCTCAATCCGCCCAGGGTGAATGCCGCATCAGTACAGCAGTACAGTACGCAGTACAGATAAAATAAAGTTCAGGGGTCTGATATGCTTTTAGCCACCTTTGATTACAGCAATTATGGATTGTGTCAAAACGTCTCTTTCTTCCGGACAATACCGTGTTATTATCCAGCTTCTCTCATGTATGAACGATGGTTGACTGTATTTTGCAATGAAAGTTTGCGGAAGTAAGGAAATTGGTGAATTTCAAAGATGGTAAATAATAGAATGGCATCAGTGTGGCAAATCAAATAGAGAAATTGCTAGATGTTTCCAGGTTAATCACGAAACGATTAATAATATTGTCAATAAATTTAATGAAGAAGGCCATTTTCGTGTGGAACAACTTTCAAGACCACCAAGCATCGTGTCTGAGTGAACGAAAAGGGCACTAAATAAAGAATTCATCAGAAACTGTCGTCAGAGCGTCAAAGATGGCGCTAATAATATGGAAATGTCGTCATATTTGGTAAGAAAGGCTCTGAAAGACCTAGGCTATCAAAAAAAAAATGCAAAAAAGAAGCCCTAGATTTCAGAGGTTAGCAGGAAACTTCGTATGGACTGGGCGGGAGAATTCGATATCAAAGACTATGAATTTTGGCATTCTGTATTTTGGTCAGATGAAAGTAAATTCTGCCAATATTGGAATTCGAGATAGTTTTATGTTTAGAGAAATCAGAACACTGAATTTCTGCAGGCGACCGTTAAACATTGAGGGTTTGGAGTTATAGTGTGGGATGCTGTCTGGTTTGGAGGGAAATCTAAGCTGATACTTGTTGACAAGCGGTTGAATGGTCCAAAATACTGTCAAATATTAGAAAAAGGACTACTCCTACTATTTGAGACCAATCAGATTGACAATAATGTCTACCTTTTTAAGAAGATGGAGCGCCATATCACACGAGCAAACTAGCAAAGGCCTGGAAGGAATTGCAAGGAATCAAGTCATTGCTTGGTAGCTCAAAATTCTAGCATGAATCCAAGAGAACACGTTTGGGAGTATCTTGATCGAAGACTTTGAGAGCGTGCAACCAAAATCACGTCAGTGGCAACCCATAAAGAAACATTGCTAAAGGACTGGCAAAATATAGCTCAGACGATTGTTGATAAATTGATCAAATCCAGGAAAAATCGAATACAAGCACTGAAACTAGAAAATTGAGGACCTACACTATACTAGTTCCAAATACTGTTCGTTTCTGTTGAATAGGGATTACGTGATTAAAATTTGAAATTGGATGTAGTTTATTTCTCCTGACTAAAAACTATACTTAGGCCACTGTATAATGACAGCTATCATGAATCAATCTGCTTCCTACCCCAGACTACGTTCTGTCATCCACTTACTTAAACCAACCAGGTATGTCACGCGTTATTATCCCTTGTCCGTCATTGAATCCATCATTAAAATTCGGAATGCAACATTAATAAATTCTAATCATTTCAACCATCTCGGTATATGGATTAGTTATAACAAATTTATTTTAGAAAATTGAACATAGGATATGTTGCACCAAGGGTATTTTCTCGGCTACAAAATCTATAATATTGACCTAAGAAGATAGATCAGATCTAAAGTAACATTTAGAGAACATATATCAGGTCATCCCAAAAGTTTTGTCCGAATTTTGAATAAAGAAAACAAGTGATCAAATGTTACATTTAATTACAGATTCAATCAACAATGTATTTTCCCTGATTATTTATGACGTCCTTCCATCTATTAACAAGCTTACTACCAGGTCATCCCATAAGTTTTGTCCAAATTTTGAGTAAAGTAAACAAGTGACCAAATGTTACATTTAATTACAGATTTAATCAACAATGTATTTTCCCTGATTATCTTTGCCTTCCTTCCATCTATTAACAAACTTACTAATTCCATTACTATAAAATTCTTTTGGCTTTGATTCGAAGAACTCACAAATATCAGTTTTAACCTCTTCCTCTGTTACAAAAGCTGTTTCTTCCAAATGATTCTGTAAGCTACGAAACAAATGGTAGTCTGAAGGAGCAAGCTCGGGAGAATAAAGTGGATGAGGAAATTTCTTCCAACCAACGATCTTTTGTGACGTGATTCTTGCTGTGTGGGGTCGCGCATTGTCCTAATGAAACATCACCTCTTTTCGATTCACTAGAGCAGGTCTTTTTTTCCTCAAAGCTTGGTTCAAGCGCTCTAATTGCTGACAGTGTATTTGAGCATTAATTGTTGCATTAGGTGGTAAGAATTCAAAGTGGATTATTCCTTGGCGATCCCACCAGATTGAAAGAAGAAACTTTGCCCATAAAGTTCCCTTCTCGGCTGTGGCTGGGGTCCTTCCCCTTTACCAAACCACTGTCTACGACACTTAACATTTCGATAAAAGATCCATTTTTCGTCGCCAGTCACAAGTCTATCCAAAAAGGTGAAACAAGTTGGCGAGAATGGAGAGAAGAGCAGATGTCAACTCTGGATTTGAGGTTGTTTTCAGACAATTCATGAGGCACCCATTTTCTAAGTTTAGGAACTTTTCCAAGTTGTTGAAGATGACGATGAACAGTTGTATGGTTTGAACTGAGAACCACTGCCAATTCACCAACTGATGAAGCAGGATTTTCTTCAAGGGCTGCTTCAAGAAGCTTTTCATTAAACTCAACTTGACGTCTGGTTCGATCTTCATCTTCAAGGGTGAAATCTCCACCTCTGAATTTTGCAAACCATCTTCTTCAAGTTCTTTTATTCACACATTCCTCTCCATAAACTGAGTAAATGTTTCTAGCCACTTCGGCTGCTGAGTTTCCTTTCTTGAACTCATAAAGCATTATGTGCCTCAAGTGATTCTTGGGTACTTCCATGTTAGCAGGGTTTTAATGAAACAGAATTTAATTTTATTGTTCTCTGAAATAAAATTTTATTAGTTTAAATGCATCTAAATATAAAAATAATATTTAGCTTCATTAGACATTATAAAATACTCTTTAAATTTCGTTCATTTAAAAAAAGGTAAAATTCGGACAGAACTTATGGGATGACCTGATATATATATCTCAGCTATATGCAACTGTTTTCTCAGACCCATGGATACAAACGAATGATGAGTTTATTTTTTTTTTATTTTTTTAGGATGGGCATCATTCCTCTGGTCTTCTAGACTTCTTTCTTTCTTTTTATATGCCATGAACATTTAGAACGTAGGAGCTCATGGCTCTGCACCTCCCTCTGTCCCTTGCAGATTTCAACAAGTTCCTTCCCTCTGCTTCCTCCCTCACACCACATTCTGCCATCCGCTTGTCAAGCGTTGTTTTCTCTTCTCTCTCTTTCCATCTATCCGACCCGTGAGTATCAGATTATCCAGGCCCTCCTTCTTCATTATGTATCCCAGAAACTTCAGCTGCCTCTTCCTGATATTAAGTATAAGCCTCCTCCTTGTTTCCAGCCTCTCTAAGACCACATCATTGATAACACGCTCGGTCCATGATATCCTTAGCATCCTTCTGTATAAACACATCTCCGTCGCCTCGAGTTTTTTATTTTTATTTTTGAGGAATTCTTCCAATATTCGCTGCCGTAAAGAAGGACAGATATCACGTAACAGCTCAGTATTCTTTTCTTTGTTACCAAAGAAATCCTCCTGTCTCGCAATACACGCAATACTCTGTCCAGGCTTTGCCCATCCCGATACGTTTACGGATCTCAGTGTCGCACTTACCGTCCTCTGTCAAGACGCTTCTCAGATTTTTAAACTTCCGCGTCTGCTTGATTCTAGTGTTCCCGACCTGCAAATCGCACTTCGGGCTCTTCTTCATACTGATGACTATGCACTCTGTCTTCTTGTAGTTATGCTTAGTCCTTTCTTCTCACTCTTCGTCTGTTGGAGATTTTGTAATTTCTTTTCCGTGTCTGCTATCAATACTGTGTCATCTGCGTATCTTATGTTGTTAAAATTGTGGCCGCTAATGCTAAATTCCGGTAGGTTTTCCAATCCTCTCAGAATTGCCTTGCTGTATAGGTTGAACAGGTCTGGTGAGAAGACGCATCCTTGCCTTATGCCCCTTTGTAACAACAAAATAAACGGATCACTTCAAGCCTTTTGACAGCAGCAAAAACTGAAACGGAATTAAAATAATGACATGATCAACATATAAATAATCACACTACTAAAAAATAAATCTTACCATTACTAGAAAGAGCGATAACAGCTAGTGGACTTGAGAAGTCTACTTTGCTAAAAAAATCTTTTAAGAAAAATATTTTATAAATTCTACCAACATTCATGCTAACTGTTTGGTCAATGAATGTCGAATGTTTCTTGTAATAGTCGACTTATTTTTTTAGGGCTTAATAACATTATTTATTCAAAGTCGAAACTTATTTTCGTTTGTAAGAATAAGACTTTCCTCTGCGAGTGAATACTGCATTAACAATGTTCTGTAGGTAACAATAGATTTTCTAGATATCAGTTCTGTTATTTAACCCATAGCTAAGTGGAGAAAACATGGAGTCATACATTCACCAAACGCATAACGAACTCGACTGGTGTGTGAACACGGTTTTCCATTTCTGTATTGATTGGGTAATCGATTAGTCTCCCACCATTTGTTTGGCCATGTTTCACCCAAGCATCTGTAACATATTCATGTCACCATCACGTGACATATAATTTTTATAAATCAAAAAGTAAAGTCATATTCACGTGTAGGAAGCCTAAAAGACTGCATAGATGCAATAGTATTATTTAATTATAAAATATTACAATATTAATAAAAAATGTTGTTACTAATATATACGTGAAACGTTAAAATTCAACCAGCCTTAACGGGTAAAACACAGTATGCATACATAGAAAGATTTGTGTGTATGTATGTACATGTGTAATTACGTATGTACTCTCTATCTCTCTCTCTCTCTCTCCCTCTCTCTCTCTCTCTCTATATATATATATATATATATATATATATATATATATTTGACTCTCCTAACGAATTTGACGTATGAGGGTCAAACAACATATGAGATTTGATTATAGTGGTGAAGGTTTCATACAGGACCAACCACACTTTTTGAAGGGCCGAATACAGATACCTGGCGCACTACGTGCCACAAGGCCCCCAAACAACCACAGGTTTTGAATTCAAAGTTCTCTTTCTCCTAGACCAGTAGCTATCCAAGGTTATACAACCCAGTCTGTTATTTGGTTTATTTACCCAGCACGTAAGTGGATTAAGCTGGAGAGAAAAGAAGAGGATTCACCTTTCTGTATATATATATATATAGGTTATATATATAGCAAATATATATAGAATGTAATGGATTCGACTGAGGTAAACACAGCTAAGGTGATATTCGAACTCGGCTCTCCGCTTTTATTCATTTTTTTTGTGATTTTTCAAGTTGTGTTAAAAGCCTCTGCTGTTGTTCTCAATCTCAAAGACTCTCTGTATGTGTTTATAGGAAGTTGCATTGTGTTGAGAGCATGGTTTTATTTAACTTTATTTATTTTGCATCTCGACTTGATCCAACTCTATGCTTGCTGAATTTTGGTCTGGAGACGATGTGAAGCATGCTTCAGTTTCCGACCAGTAAGGCCCACCTTCCAAAGGAAGAAAGCGATTAACCCTCCAAGGTATCTACGGCACCCAACCCGACTGACATGACATGTCAGATCGCAGCGATTTTGTAGCGGTTTTTCTTTCGCTCGCGGGCCTGCTTCCTGTTCTCTTCCCATGGAACCGTTAATTCTACTATGAGGACACACTTGTTTGAATCAGATCGCGTTACATCTTGTCTGAATGATGTGTACATTAAACTGCAGAGGTGTTCTAAGATCTACTAACACCCTCCAATCAAGGACTCCACTAAGGAAGTAATTTAAGTCTTTTGCAAAGGGAGTTCACCTTTCTTGTGAAAACGGATCTTAGGTTCTCTGGCCGTTACAGGCTGCTTGTTGGCTGCTTCATACTGTGTACTGAATAAATCCACGACCAATTCCAGCACTTTTTTTATGAGGCCACGTGTACATTTGCAGTGACGTTGGGTATGCAGATAGCACTTGATATAAAGTACCTCGATCACTTTGACATAATACGCATACATCAGTGGCAGTCTACCCCAACAGCTTGAGGTCAGTCGCATTTGTTAGGAGATCATAGGTAGGTCGATTTTGTTAGGAGATCATAGGTAGGATCGCAAGAGGATTTATTGCCAATGGCTCCATTGCAAACATGATATTTCATGTTAGCTTAATTAGATCAATATCACATTGTTTGGACTCAGAAAAAGCATTAGCTGTTCCCCGCTCTTCCTCGAAGTGCCTAATTTCTTCAATCACCATGTCTCATTTACCCTTTTTATCCTGTTTGGAGAAAAAAATGATTGCTTGTACAGCCCAGACCTGCTCGATTGGTTTGGGTCACCCCCATAATCTCCTTGGTTCTCAGGCTTAATTCTGCTTCTTGGGTGGATTCCACGGCGGACCTCTTGGTACTAGTTTTGATATCTGCCCGCAAACTGCGGACAAATTCATCGGCCGAGTCCCTCATTCTCATGTGAAGGCGTACCTTGCTGACCTTGAATTCCTCCACCAGTGAAGAGATGGAAAGTTGCAGGTCTCCGGCACTGGTACAAAGTCCGACTGTGGAGAAGCAGGGGGAACACCAATCGACTGGCGCAGGTACTTGTTGATACCCTGTTCCTTATTGCTGAATGTGAGACAGAGTAATATCATACACCTGGAGAAGCCGTGACAGCAAACGATATTGGTATCTAGCCACCCCCAACGAGGGTTGCATGTGGCACAAGGCCGAGTTTATCGTGGTTTTCCCGAGCCCGTAGGCTCAGCCAAAAAATGCCCGTATAACTCGTATAAACGAGATCGGGTTGGTCATTTCTCCTCGAACGAGATTCTGCCCTTCGGCAGAACCTCGCCAGGGTTCCTTTCTGCTCAAAAGCAGAGAGTTCGACCGTCAAGTCGAGAAGCTCGGCTTGAATCAAATGATATTGGTAGCACCATGCCTTCAGTTTGCTGGAGAGATTGGTTCTGTCGATGGATTCTGGTACCAAATTCGGCACCTCTTTACCTTGGTGCCGATCTTCACTAGCTTCTCTTCGACTGTCGGGATCGTGACAATTACAATGCAGAGGTGAATCTCCCTGAAAAGATAGCTGTGTGATAAGCACCGGTTTTTCTTGAAGTAGCCTTCATTTTCGATCACGTGAAGAGCTTATGTTATCACTGCAGCAGTTCATTGGCACTGACCATAGGTGTTTGCAGAATGGTGATGTCATCGATGATCGCTCTGGAAGTAGGAGCGACCATTCGTACCTTAGTCATCCCTCCCTTTGCTATGTCCGCTGCAATATGAGTACCATGGGAATAATGAAAAGAAATCACAAATCCCATTGCCGACCTCGAGGAATTGCCACTGTTGTGGTAGTTAACAATGGTGAACTGCATAAACCTTGCTCTGAAATATTTAAAGTATTAAAGACAATTAAGCTATATAGGGCGCACTTTTTTTATTACTAAAAAACATCTTTTAAAATGCCCCTGCGTCTTATATGCAATATGTATTTTTAAAATAGTCGACCGAAATTAGCTACCTAGCAACTCCTATTAGCTTAGACTTAAATGGAGCAATGAAACACATGGATGGTAATGCCTGATCACGAACTTGCACTTACAGGAAGAATAAAAAAAAACAGCATTGCACATATCTGCGAACGGGTGAAGCAAGCTTGGGATAATATTAGACCAGAAATTGTTCCGAAACCTTTTAAAAAGAGCGGCATTAGCAATGATCTCAATGGATCGGAAGATGACGTAATATTTAACGACGATGATAGTATTGAAAATGAGTAGAGTTTTGATAACGGATATGACGAATTTTATGGATTTGAAGATGAATAAAAATTTAATGGCAGCTGTACTGCTTTGCTCAATTGTAATAATTGCTTTATTTTGTCTTCTTAACTTTGGATATAATAAAATTTTTGTAGGCTTCTTTTTCCAATTATTTTTCATTTAATTTTAATCATGGCTTCTTTAACTAAAATAATACCTCATAAATGTTGCCTAGGCTGTACCATTTCCTAATGATTTTACTAATTTTAATAATTGCTAATATTTTCCCTGCTGAAATTGGGGTGCGTCTTATACACCCGTGCGTCTTATATGCCGTCAAATACGGTAATTATAATTTCCTCAACCTTACGAGGGAAATTGAAAAATTCAAAGGACATTCGATTTAAAACCTGAAGGACTGATTCATACACATTCGCGAGATGAAACCAAATTATATGAAACCTTTTTTTTTTTTTTTTTTTTTTGTTGGCTTGAGTTCCAAATCATGTATGAATGCTCCAGACAGCCGGGGAAGCCAGTTAGTTATTCGGCCCTCTGGACAGCTGTGATTATGTAATGGTTGCCTAGTAGGAAGTCCGTACAAGAAAAAATTCCCTTCTACATTCAAGAGGGAGATGGGACGGAAATTTTCCATGACTTTTGCATTCTTTTCCTTAGGTATCCAAATACCATCCATCAGACACCATTCTTATGGTACAACACCTTGACCGCTGAGGAGGATGGTGAGTTGCTTGGGGACGTTTGGACGATTCTTATATAACTTGTAGGATGTTGCATTTATTCCAGATGCGCAGCCGGTATCAGATTTGCGTACGAAATCCCGAATTTCCCTCAGTTTTAGTCCGTTGTTATTAAGCATGAACCCAGGAGAGAGAGGGTGAGGAAGATCATTCACAGAAAGGACAGGAACAAACGCCATCCTCAGGTGGTTCTCGAATTCCTCCTTTTGCTGCTTTTACTCTCAGTAAACAGATTTTTAGCAAAATATGTAAGGATTATTGTACAATCTTCTCTGAGACCGTCGCTTTTACCTCCGACGTTTCCTTTGGTTCTCAGCTCTAGAGATCATTAATATACTTTGTTTAATATCCTTAAGCAGGTTTTTAAAGTCTGTCATCTCATGAACTGGAGTTTCTTTGAGTCAGCGCTTCACAGATCTCTGCAATATTCTTAGTTTACTTCTACTCTTCTTTCCTATCCCCTCTTGCAGTTGCCACACCAAGCCACTCAAGACAAGCCTCGTGCACAACTCCGAATAAAGATCTGACCTGCTGGTTAATAGGGTCCTTTAGATGTTTGGTAAGTATTAATGAGAGTTCTTTATCGAGATTCGGCCAAGTAGCTCTCTGATTGCGTTTTTGCCATTGGATTCCTGGCTTGCTTGGAATTTCTCCAGGTTGATGACGTTCAGCAATGAGATCTTGGACAACGTGGGTGTAATTCGGATTCATAATCCCATAATTCGACATATTCTCCAATAAGGGAATTGCGTTAGGGATACGTAAATCTCGCAAGCTGTCGAATTTCCTGCCGCAATCACACAATGTAGCCAGTTTCAAGTCCAATGTATATATATATATATATATATATATATATATATATATATATATATATATATATATTACTTATTATAAAACTCAGATTTTGTGTGTGTGTGTGTCTCTGTACGTTTATATATTGGATCGGATTTTCTACATTTTCAATTGATTTCAACAAAAGTTCACAGGACTTCGAAAAACTGCATTGCGGTGGTTCTGACAGCGCCCAAAATTGGAAAAACACAATTGTTTTTTCACGAAATCAATTTGAAAACACGATTCTGTCGCCAGATGGAAAGGGGAACAACTTATATCGAGTTATACTTATTATAAAACCCAGGTTGTTTGTGCGTATGTGTGTTCGTTTATATATGGGATCGGATTTCCTATATTTTTCAACCGATTTCAACAAAACTTCACTTTTATTTTGGCAGGTAGTGTTTCTTATTGTCTTGCACACTTTTTTCTTTATTTTTACATTTGCTTTTTAAAAATTCCATTTACAAGACAATTGTTTATAATAAAATTCTATTCAATCGATAGACTCATAACGATTGAAAACAATGGTTTTGTTTGAGTTTGGGTTTGAACAATTCGTAAAAAAACAAAAACAAAAAAACAAAAAAAAAAGTTATTAAGACATGCGTGTCCGTCAACCTTAAACAATAATCTTTGTCAATTTTATTTTTCAGTCTTTATGATGGTGGATACTTGATCTATCTCTTACTGTTACATCCCCGGGCTCTACTGGTAGTATATATATATATATATATATATATATATATATATAATTAATAATAAGACAAATCCTTTTACCTCATATGGGGAATGGGCTAATTCGGCAGACGACAAAAGTGGTCACCTGTCTTTTCAACACTGGTGTGGAATAAAGTTCATGAAGAAGTGGAATATAGTAGAGGTTACCTGTGAGGAATTGTTAATGGAAGTTCAACCCTAACTTTCAAATAACCCTTTTCACTGTTTAAGTTGCGGCAGGTGTTTAACTGAAGCCCAGAACATATATATTTCGTCTTACTAAAATGCTTAACGTTATAGAATTGTATTTTTAAATGTTTACGCTGAGTAACGAAATCCCTGAATATTTCGTTTTGTAAAAGATTGATATAATCTAATCTTTTATCTAAATTCCTTGAGTACCCTATATATATATATATATATATATATATATATATATATATATATATATATATATATGAGAAGATTCCATATACATTTTCATATATCAATATAGAATGTTGAGTAAGTTTTCATGTGAAAAATTTCGTCCTTTAAGACATCATGAGAAAGTGCAGTTCATAATGATTCGTCTACACATACACAAAAGGAAAAGGAGACGCTGAGAATTTCTTTTTTATTCCAATGCATATTCTGGGTATATAGACTTATCGATTTTATTTAGTTACTTTATATAAAAAATGACGTAAATTAAACTGTTGATGATGTGACCATTAAAACACAATCTAAATATACTTCGTCTTACTAAATTGCTTACTCTTTTAGAATTCTATTTTTAAATGTAAATTAAGATCAAACTAATTACGCTGTGTATCGGAAGCCCTGAATGTGTTGTCTTGTAAAAGATCACTTTGTGTTCATATAATCTTTTATCTAAATTCCTTGTGTTCTTCATATTATTGCATGTGATACAGTAAATTATTTCTTCATTTTATCTTGTTATTTGGTTTTGTATTAAGTCTTTATTGGTTTAGAAGTAGTTGCAAAATAAATTATTAGATAAATTCTTTTTAATTGTATTTGTGGTAGAGTTGGTAAGTTGAAATGTGGGTGTAATCCAGATTCATAATCCCATCATTCAACTCATATTTCATATTCTCCAATAGGAGAATTGCGTTGCCGGCACCAGCGTGTCTTATGGATACGTAAATCTCCCAGGCTGTCGAATTTCCTGTCGCAATCATATATTGTAGCCAGTTTCAAGTCCAATATATATATATATATATATATATATATATATATATATAATTAATAATCAAAGAAATCCTTTACCTCGTATGGAGAATAGTATTACTGTGTTAAAATTCTAGGTACTATAGAAGAAACTTCATCAGAAATATTACAATGAAGTATTTATAGAAAAGGTACAGGGAACCTATGCTTCGGCGGTGGGAAAGTTGCTAAAGCCGAAATGCCATGTCAGGACCAATAATATTGCAGATTCATTTTGAGATTGTATCATAAATATCTAAGTGTATAGCAGAGAAACAAGACCACATGTGGCAGCAATATTCAAAGAAAGGACGAATAATCACAAACTTCGGTTATATTTTTGCTCTGACAGGAAAACCTGATACATTGGAAATGATAAACTTTTAAATTTTAAAAATTCTGGTCTCTGTCGCCAGGCGTGCCTAGACGCAACAAGGCGATTTTATATAGTGTTCTAATGCTCAATTTTATCATTACTGTTTTTGAATATACCACAGAAGGACTTGATAAGGTTCATAAGGTAAGTTCCTTCATCAAGGTCATTTGGATGGCATTCTGTGTCCCAACATAGCTGGTCAATGAAGATGATTGCTTGGCAACCAGCTCATTGGCTAGCTGTCCAGAGCAGTAAATGACTTGCATGTTCTTGTTTCGCTTGTCAGCAGTGTCCTGCAAGGTGCCTTCTGCTATTGTCTAAGATTTACCATGAAATTATTTATAGAAAAGGCACACGGAAGCTACGTTAGAACGTAGGACATAATAACTGAGACCGAGAAACCAGGTCAGGACCAATAACATTGCAGATTCTAGTTGGGATTTTATCAAAAATCTCTAAATAAATACCAGGAGCAGTAGACCAGATGTGGCAGCGACATTCAAAGTATAGACGAATGATAGACTTATAAATATGTGTTATGGGACCTTACCCATGATAACATAATGGACTATTCCATACGTAATAAATACTGCGCCTCAAGAGGAAGCGGGAGTTTAGTCTGAAGTCGGACGACCGGCTGATCGGCTGATGGGTTGAACTCTCTGCCTTCTGGCGGAGAGGAACCCGAAGCAGACTACGCCGAAGGGCGGATACTCTTTCGGGGAGATAAACCGACCCTGAACCCGTTTATACGGGTTCAATGGGCATATTTTTGGCCGAGCCCACGGGCTCGGAGATCCCACGTTAAAAAGGACTTGTGCCACATGACGCCCTCGTTGGAGGGTGACTGAATATCGTTCAGCCCGAAGTCGGGCGACTGGCTGACCGGCTGACCGGCTGATCGGTTGAACTCTCTGACTTCGGGCGGGGAGGAACCCGAACGAGGCTACGCCGAAGGGCAGAGTCTCTTTCGGGGAGGTAAACCGACCCTGAACCCGTTTATACGGGTTCAAAGGGCATATTTTTGGCCGAGCCCAAGGGCTCGGAGATCCCACGTTAAACCCGCCTTGTGCCTTCGTGGGGGCCGGTGACTAAATACCGTTCAGTCTGGAGTGAGGTCCGTCAGGAGTCTGTCAGTCAGAGCGAGCGAGACAGTCAGTCGAGTCATAGGCAGTCCGAAAGAGAGTCCCGTTCAAACAATTACTATATTGGAATATCGATACTGGTCGAGACTACATTGTTCTCCCTACTAAACCTGATTGTTCGTACTAATACTTCCTACTTCTCTGTATATATTCCTGTTTGTAATATATCTGTGTTATCCCACATCCGTGTTCGAGTTCTTCTTTATTGGTTCTCCCTTGGACTATCACTGTGGTACAAGGAACCGGACCATAACAATATGTAAGACAGATCGTGGTGTGGGAAATTGTCTAGGACAACACAGTGAACCATCTTTCCTGTCAGCAGAACCAGCAATTGATTAAATATAATTTTTCCACTTCATGCCAGCGGAAATTGTTAGTCCGAGATGGCGCAATGAATTACTCACCTGGAGGTTAGCATCAGCCATACTGATCGAAGGCAAACAGTATACTGATGTTAAATCATTGCTGGTGTTATGGTTTGATTGTCAGTTCTTTGAGCATAACCAGTTATGCGTCTCTCTTAATGGCTGACTTACTGTGCATGTCTGCTTAGGAGCTGGGGCAGTCAGTGGGGCGGATATCGAGATGGGTATTTTTTTTTAGGCAGCCAGGGCAGCTCGATGGTCACATCTAAATACCCAGAAACAAGCTCTCTGAGACTGTTATATAGGAATAAAATGGCGCTGCCGAAAGTAGATCACGTGATGGTAAAGGAAATGAATATATGGGAATTAGCGTGGCATTTAATAGGTCCCTATACGGATCCAATAAAAACAATAAAAGTAGCACTAAATAAAACTATCCACATAACTCGTAACACACTTCTCACATACAAGAAAAGTAAAAACAACAATCGGATTTCTATGGTTTTTAACCACAATCAATATTCCCACACACTTATTCACAATTTAAAAAAGGATTACAAGAACCTCCAGTTAAACAAAAATATCAAAGACATTTTCGATAAACCACCCATAAAAGCAAAGAAACAATCATCTAACCTATCAGCTATCCTCACCTCTACCAAATATCTAAACAATACAAACCAATCAGGAAATTACAAATGTAATAAACCTCGTTGCTTAGTTTGCAAACACTTAATAATAGATAATGTATTTTCTGTACCCAACACCAATATCAAGATACTTCCACCTCACCTCACCTGTGATATCTATAACATAATCTATTTATTCTGCACAATATGTTCCAATAGTGGATATATTGGTGAATCTGGAAATAATTTTAGATTTCGCTTCAACAATCATAAACAATTCTTATTCCCCCATAGCTGAACACTTTAATCAATCAGGACACTCATTAGAAAACTGTAAATGTTTATTGATAGATTCTGATTTCAGTTCCACATACACACGCAGCAAAATACTGGATTTTAAAATTAAATACATATAAACTAGGGTTAAATAAAGACTTGGGTATTTTAAATCTTTATAAATATTTCAACAGTTAAACATTTTTTAAACAACATCTAAAATATTATTACAGTTAGATTTACGTTAAAAATATTCGAACACTATGTCATTCCATATTACGTGACGTCCACATCTCGCGACGGACGCTACTTGCAAACAAACCTCTAAAAACAGTTATTCCTGAAGAAAGATCGAGTTCGATATGAAATATCAAAACTACATTTATATATATATATATATATATATATATATATATATATATATAAATAAAAAAATATATATAAAAATATAAATAAATACTTTCATATAAATCATTATTATTTTTTAATTTGCAACTTTTAGTTGATATATATATATATATATATATATATATATATGTGTGTGTGTGTGTGTGTGTGTGTGTGTGTGTGTGTGTGTATTTCATTAAAAACGACAGACAAGGTGCTACGGTTAAGCTTTTTATTTAATTTTTTTCTGTTCTTACAAGAGCTTTCTTTTCTGAACAAAGCGCTTTCGGCGATACCTTTAGCCATTACGAAAGCAAGTAATAATGATAGCGAACACACAGCCAAAAATCGCATACACATTTATTACTAAAACCAAATGCATATAAATTACAAACAAGACGAATCTTCTCTAAGGCATATTATAAAGAAATATACTACTCCAATTGATCCGAATAAAAAAATCAAATATATTATCTTTTATAAAAAATTTAAGACAGCCAACCTTATCCTAAAAAATAACAACACACCAGCCACAAGTCAAAATTACAAAGAACAAACATTATCTATGAGTTCAAATGCCCCCTTAAGGAACTGTGTTCCTAATCAAACCGGACTCATAAATAATTACATCGGTTACACAACCACATGCTTATCCAGACGTCTTACGTCACACCTATTTGATCATATCTCCATTAGACATAATTTAAACACACACACAAATTTACCAGACTCCATTAGGAACATACTAGTAGAAAACACAAATATATTAACTGCATCCACCTGCAAAAAAAGACTAAAAGTAATGGAAGCTTTAATATAAAAAAGAAAAAAAAACAACTCTTAACAATATTAACTACGAACAAAGCCACAATGTGCTAACCGTATTCGGAAATAAAAAAAAAATCTCTACCACACACTAATACATACACAGAACGCACACACCCAATTAAGCTGAAAAATCGAATCATCCTTGATAATGGCTGAAGGTATAGCCGAAAGCGCTCGGTAAAATAAAACATTTGGACATTTCTTACACACTCTTTGTCCATAAATAAAAAGGTTAACAGTAGTATCTTGTCTGTCGTCTTTAATGAAACATGCATAAAGAAAGGATTGCTGCCTAAATATACAACTATCATATATATATATATATATATATATATATATATTCGGATCACTATTTCAGTGGTTACTGTTTGAAAGGCATTTCCATAGTTGTATCGGCGATTACAAGGTCTCTACTACAACGAGCATTACGAAAGTTACAATGAATATTCGTTGACATCACCAAAACGTTCAGATGTAAAAATAAAATAACGGATAACCTACAATAAACTCCTCGTTATGACACATCCGACCGCGTGGGGCGGTTAGTATATACCTCACTATACAGATTACTATTAATGGTTACTATGCGAGCGAGTATTATACAAGTGCTATTGGTCGAATGTTAGTCGAAGGCGTTTGACTCCAGTATTGTTCAACGGCGTTACTATAGTTGTATCTGCGATTACAAAGTCTCTACTACAAAGAGCATTACGAAAATGACAACGTGTATTCGTTGATATTCCAGAAGTGGCAACGAGTTTTCCTTGACATCACAAAAGAAATTGTCTGAGTAGAGTAATTTATCCAACGTGAAGGCCTTTCTAACAGCAGCAGTGTCATTTGTTGATCTTATGAACGCCATATTTGCCTGTGATGGTCGTATTATAAACATTAAAACCACTTTGAATAATAGAAATTGAGAAAAGGAGGAAGACATGAAAGTAGACAACTGCAAACGAAGGCATTATGTAACAGAATAAAGAGAAGAGTGCTGAAAACCTAAATGATTTGATGTCACTTGATTTTTAGTGACAGCCGCCAGATACAACTGGCGTGAAAGCACAATGATTACAAGGAATATAGCAGCAGTTTAGAAGCATTCATTGTGTAAGATGTCAATGCGTAATCATAGCTGTATTGAAAGACAACACTTGTTACCGGGAATTTAAAAAAAATCCCTTTAAATTGTCAGAGTGAATGAAAACAAGATAAGCAGAAAGAGACAGAAATAAGCCAAACAGCGGCAAGGAATGCAAAAAAAAAAAGGAATAAAAATATAAAAAAAGCTACTGTGAAAGTTAAAATAAACCATAAACACAAAAGAAAGAAAGAAAAACATCAAAGTGAAAGTGAAAGTAAAACTCTAATGAAAAAGACAATTATTTGAGGACAATTGCATAATATAAACAAACAGACTGAAAATAATAAAAACTAATGAAAAAAAAATGGTAATGTTTTTGAGTAAACCAAAACCCTCACTGTGATCAGACCACCATAATAATAATAACAACAAATAATGTAAATCGTCTCAAGAGAGGCAGTGGGATGGCAACAGTTTAATGTAAATGTGAAATTACTGCTACCAGCGATGGGTCGGAAGGAAGAAAGGGAAGGAGTTGGGAAGTAAAAAAACGGAAGGCTAACAGAGAGGAAGGCGCTGGGCGCGCATATTTGGGTGCGAAACGATTCTAGAAAGTGAAATACCATTTAATAATGGAGGCGCAAAATGAAATGGGGGGGTCGCTCTTAGATCATTTGAACTCTTCCCTGAACCACCTTCACCATTTATGCATTATCTTCACTACCGATGCCACCACACAATATATTCATTCAATCATCCGTCCATTCACTTATTTATCTATTCGCTAATGCCTTTTCGTGCACCTCCGCCTTCTTTCGGCTTTTCAATCCCGTCTAAAGTTCGACCGGCCATTATCAATAGGCCTCGGATTTTTATTCCTTTTCGGTTTATGTATTTTTTCTTCGTTAGCGTTTCGTTACTTTTTTTTTGTCTTTATTATTTTTATGTTGATTCTTTCTCGCTTGCAGCCATTCTTCAGTTTTTTTTTACTTCTCTTGAGAATGGTCCTTCACTTTATTTTTCCCTCTTTACCAGACACACTTCCTTTCCTTTGAAACAAATACCGCTACGGTTCAATCTTTTCTAGCCTTCAATTTTTATTTTATTTTAAATATACACTTCACGGTTTACTGCCCGTTCATTTGAGCAACTGTATTTCCTACTCGTATTATTTATATTCTTCATTTTTGTCCCTACCTGAACTTACTTCTTCTTCTTCTTCTTCTTCTTCTTTGTACATTTTTCAGTCATCTCCACTTTTCCTTATTTCGTTTCTTCTTCTTCTTCTTCTTCTTCTTCTTCTTCTTCTTCTTCTTCTTCTTCTTCGTACATTTTTCAATCACTTAATTCATCTTCATTTTCCCTTATTTCGTTTCTTCTTCTTCTTCTTTTTCTTTTCTTCTTCTTCTTCTTGTACATTTTTCAATATCTTAATTCATCTTCATTTTCCCTTATTTCGATTCTTCTTCTTCTTCTTTTTTCTTTCTTCTTCTTCTTCTTCTTTTTCTTCTTCTTCTTCGTACATTTTTCAATCTCTTAATTCATCTTCATTTTCCCTTCGATTCTTCTTCTTCTTTTCTTCTTCTTCTTTCTTCTTCTTCTTCATTTTCTCTCTTTTTCTTCATTTTCTTATTTCGTTTCTTCTTCTTCTTCTTCTTTTCTTCTTCTTCTTCTCTTACATTTTCTTCTTTAATTTTCCATTTTCCCTTATTTCGATTCTTCTTCTTCTTTTTTTTTCTTCTTCTTCTTCTTCTTCTTCTTCTTTTCTTCTTCTTCTTCGTCTTGGTACATTTTTCAATCCTTTAATTCATTTTCTTATTTTTTTCTTATTTTCTTTCTTCTTCTTCTTCATTTTCTTCTTCTTCTTCTTTTTCCTCATTTCGTTTTTTTCTTTTTTTTTTTCTTCTTCTTCTTCTTCTTCTTTTTTCTTTTCCTTTTTTCGTTTCTTCTTCTTTTTTCATTTTCTTCTTCTTCTTCTTCTTTTCTTCTTCTTCTTCTTCTTCTTTTTTCTTCTTCTTAATTCTTCTTCTTTTTTTTTCAATTTCTTAATTCTTCTTCTTTTTCCTTATTTCGTTTCTTCTTCTTCGTTTTCTTCTTCTTCTTCTTCTTCTTCTTCTTTTCTTCTTTTTCTTCTTCTTCTTCGTATTTTTTCAATCTCTTAATTCATCTTCATTTTTTTATTTCGTTTCTTCTTCTTCTTCTTCTTCTTCTTCTTCTTGTGCTTGTTGTTGTTGTTCTTCTTCTTCTTGTCATTTGCAACCATCATCTTCCTCTACGCAGCTCTAATCAATTCTTAAACCGACACAGAGCACCAACAACCTCCCCACCAGGCGAACAGACGCTTGTCTCTCATTGCAAGTCTCCCCCCATCCTTCCTATACTTCCTTTCCAATCAGAGCAATTCCACATCCCAGCCTCATTCTATCTTGCCCTGCTCAAACAACCAAACATCTTTCATCTCCCATCCGTGGCAAATCACTCGTGAAAAGGCTTATTCACACGTTATGAACTTTGACCGAACGACAAAGCCCCACTACACTTTCTAACCCTAACCCTGCTAACATTCCTCGCTCAATATTGTAGTCTGCATTCTTCCTTTTTTCTTTTGAATCACTGTGCTGTTGCTTTTTATCTTTCTCTCTCTCTCTCTCTCTAAAAGAACAGTTTTATTGGCTTAATTATTAATTTTTCTTGTTCAATTGAGGGCTTTGAATTTAGATTTATTTTTTTTTATTTTCTCTTGAGAAATAAAAACATGTTTTTCAATTACCTATGCACCGAATGCGCCCGTGCAATAAAGAAAATATGAATTTTTGTCCCTATTTTTCTTTGTTTGAATATCAATGTCTCGAGTTCTTTTGTTGCATTCATTAAACCATCTGTTAACTTCCTTGAAGTTTCTCTCTAGTTATTTGTTCCTTCTGTCCTTCCGTACTTCTTCATTTAATTTCCTCATTATGTTATTAGTTCTTTCTTTCTTTCTTCTCATTTCTCCCGGAATCTTTCTTTCCTTCCTTACTTTTACATTTTTTAAAATCTTCCCGTTTTATTTCACTTCACAAAAATATTATGCTTCCATTTTAATTTCTTTCTTCCTTCCTTTCTTTCTTTTTTCTTTCTTTTATTAATTTTCTTTCTTTTTTCTTTCTATTCATTTTTATTTTTTTGTTCATCTTTCATTCATTGCATTTATTCCGGTATCCTTTATTCTTTCCTTTCTCCCTTCCCTCTTTTCTTCTTTCCTCGCTTTCTTTCTTTCTTTCTTTCTTTCTTTCTTTCTTTCTTTCTTTCTTTCTTTCTTTCGTTTAAAATAAAATCCGTTTTATTTCTCTTTGCAAAACAGTATGCCAATATGTTTATCTTTCTTCTTTTCTTTCTTTCTTTCTTTTATTAACTTTCTTTCTTTTTTTCTTTCTTTTCATTTTTATTTCTTTGTTCATCTTTCTTTCATCGCATTTATTCCGGAATCCTTCTTTCTTTCCTTCCACCGTTCCTGATTTTCTTCTTTCTTTCTTTCTTTCTTTCTTTCTTTCTTTCTTTCTTTCTTTCTTTCTTTCTTTCTCCTTTCGTTTAAAATAAAATCCGTTTTATTTCTCTTTGCAAAACATTATGCCAATATTTGTATCTTTCTTCCTTCCTTTCTTTCTTTCTTTCTTTTATTAACTTTCTTTCTTTTTTTCTTTCTATTCATCTTTATTTTTTTGTTCATCTTTCTTTCATCGCATTTATTGCGGAATTCTTACTTCTTTCCTTCCTCCCTTCCCTCTTTTCTTCTTTCCTCGCTTTCTTTCTTTCTTTCTTTCTTTCTTTCTTTCTTTCTTTCTTTCTTTCTTTCGTTTAAAATAACATCCGTTTTATTTCTCTTTGCAAAACATTATGCCAATATTTTTTATCTTTCTTTCTTTCTTTCTTTCTTTCTTTCTTTCTTTTGTTTTCTTTTCCTTTCTATATCTCTTTGTTTCTGTCATTCTTTATTACACTTTTCCCTTCAAGGTCCTCTTTCCACTTTCATTTTCTTTCTTTCTTTCTTTCTTTCTTTCTTTCTTTCTATTATCTATTTCCTTTCTTTCAGTCTATATTTCTTTATTTATTTCTATTTATTTTTCTCTCTATTGTTTATTATTCTTTCTCTCTTTCTTTACTTAGTTTTTCTTTCTCGTCATTTGTATTTTGTCTTTGCCTTTTTCCTTTCTTAAATTTCTTTCACTTTAACATTTGTTTTCCTTTGCTACATATAATCGTCTTTTGTGTTCATTATCAATAATAGACTTTCTTTCTTTCTTTTTTCTTCCTTTGTAAAACTATTTGTAAAAAGAAAAGGTTCTACGCGCTTATTAACTAAGTTTATCTTTGATTTCTAATTTAAAGAACTTTATTGCAGCATTTTCATATTATTTTACGATATTTGTGTATTACAAGCCGTCTTTTTCATGCATCCATTTTTTTTTTCTTTCTTCTTCAATATCAGGCGTAAACACCGTTACTCGTACGATCAGCAAAGTTGAGTAGTTTCTTTATGGATTCATTAATTTTAAGAAATTATTCCTTTCGCTTATTCTTTAGTTTTAAAATGTTCTTACTTTCTTTCTATCGTTCTCTTTTTCTTTCTGTTCAGTACATTGTTACTCGCTTTCATCTGAAACTTTCTTTCTCTTCTTTTTATGTTTCGTTTTTCTGCTTTATTCTTTCTTTCATTTTAAAACGTGTGTTTATCCCCCTCTCTTTCTTTCTTTTGGAGCAGTGAATTTTTACTTACTTATTTATCCCTGCATCAGTTTAAGAATTTCTTTCTTCGTCTTCCATTTGAGACCATTTTCTTTCTTTCTTTCTTTCTTTCTTTCTTTCTTTCTTTCTTTCTTTCTTCCTACATTTCCTTCATCCATTTTAATATATATTGTCTTTCTTTTCTTATGTATTTATTGATATTATAACCTTCTTTGTATGTCTCTTTCCTTCCTTGTGCATTCATTCATATTAGTGCATTCTTTCTTTCTTTCTTTCTTTCTTTCTTTCTTTCTTTCTACATTCATTCATTTATTTTAAAATATTTTGTCTTTCTTTCCTTGTGGATTAATTCATATTAAGACATTCTTTTTTCTTTTTTTTTTTTTTGTATTCATCCATTAAAAACTTTCTTTCTTTCTTTGTACATTCCTTCATTTATTTTTTTCTTTGTTTTCTTTATTCTTTCAATTTATAGTCTCCTTTCTTTCCTGTTCATATTAAGGCTTTCATTAATATCAACGCTTTCTGTCTTTCTCTCTTTCTTTCTCATTCATTTTAAAATATTATTTCCTTCTTTCTTTATTTCTTCATTCATTTTTAATCCTTTCTTTCTTTCTTTCTTCCTCTGTGGATATTACGGTATTCTTACTTTATTTCTTTCTTCATTAATTCATTTAAAAAAAAAGTTGCATGTTTCTTTCCTTCCTTGTGCATTAATTAATATTAATGCTCTCTTCCTTTCTTTCTTTCTTTCTTTCTTTCTTTCTTTCTTTCTTAATTCATTCATTTTTCAACATTCTCCTTTTATTCTTTCCTTGTTCCTTCATTCATCTTATGCCATTCTCTCTTTCTTTCTTTCCTTTTTCTCTCAGCATTCATTCATGTAAACTCATTCTTTCCTTCTGCGTTCACTCGTTTTATATTTTTCTTTCATTTTTCTTTATTCATTCATTTTTAAAACCGTCTTTCTTTCTTTTCTTCTGCTTTCACTCATGTTCTTTTATTCTTTCTCCATTGCATGTCTTCATTGCAATTAATTGCTACATTTTCTTTCTACGTCTCGTTTCCATATTCAATTATTTGCATTTTGTGGTTTTCTTTAACAGGTTTAAGTTTCTCCGATTCCCTTCCCTTACATAAGTTTATTTCAAATGCTTAACAAAGAAACAAACAAAAAAACAGAAATAAAAACAGAAATAAAAACAGAAATAAAACAGAAATAAAAAATCAGACGGAAGATTTTTGCGGACAATCATTCGAAACTTTTTTTTTCTGCGGACACCAACAATAAAAAGAAATCAACAAATGGTCAGTGACGATACATTTGACTTACACCCCCACCATGTCACCCACGTTGGGATCAAAGAAAGTGCAAAGTGTCGTTCTATAAAGTAAGCAGCAAAGTATATGTCAGTCACCTATTTTCTTTTTATTACTCGAACGATAGCAAGGAAGCCCTAATCATCAAATGACAAATCCATTTTACGGCAGCGTTTTGTTAACCTCTAAATGTGAACAGTTTTTCATAGCTAAAGAGCTCCACCTGGCTGCTAATTTACTCATGTGGAGTATTAGAGCAGTGGAGACATTGCAAATTGGTACTCGGGAAAATTACGTCTTTGTATGGAATATTTACCCCGGACAAAGGCACATGGGAAAGGCATTAGTTTATTTACCCAAAACAAAATAAACAGCTATGGTTTTAATTTTACAAGAGAAGCCGCAAATGTTTTTAGTTATAATGTGCACGTTTTATTTGGCTATTTATTTTCTAAAAATATATATTATTCTTTATTTTCCATATTTTTGCTACATGGGTTTCAGGTTTTGTGACCATCATCAGGCGAAAAATGGTTATCCCCACCTATTATTTAAAGGATTTATATTTTTCTTCATGTTTTCCTATGTTTAACCATTGTTTTTTGTGTGTGGTAGTAATCCAAATTCTTCTTGGATTGGTGGAGAAAATGTTTCTCTGCTTAAAGCGTAATAAAACAATTATTATTGGTCAGAGACAAGTGGAAGGAATGAGGTCTTTGTTTTTATTTTTTAATGACCTCTGTATTTTGCACGCTGGATTAATGGATAGTGGCTCGCGTTGAGAGAAAAAGCCGAGTTCGAATTCCAGTCGAATCCATTATATTCATTTAAGTGATAATACAATTGACAAAGGTATGAATCCTCTTCTTCTCCACCACCAGCTATGGGAAAATAGCAGGACAGACTAGGTTCCTTAGTCTTGGATGGCAACTAGTCTACCGCAGAAAGAAATGACAAACTACTGCGGAAAAAAATCTGCCTCGTCAGTCCTGTATCGAAAGATAGATGATCGCCTAAGCGTTTATCACGCATCGCCCATAACTGACTGATATTCACTTACGTGCTAATACTCTAAGGAAATGTATGAATCCTCTTTTTCTCCCCCCCCCAGCTATGGGTAAATATCAGGAGAGGTAGATTTATATTATATAATTACATTTTTTTTAATTATAATTTAAGTATTTTTAAACATAGCCATTATAGACATTTTAAAACATTATTGCTATACTCATAACTAATCTTATTTAGCGCTTGTTGCATTTTTCTTATATAGTTGAAGTTTCTTTTTTAATTGGTGGAGTATATTTGTATTGTCAATTAATATTACATTTGGACAGGAATGTTTCTTTAAATGCACTAAAGTTTAGGTTGATGCCACTACACATGCGCAGGGAGGAGCGAGATCGCCAGGAATTTCTACTTACCGACTCTACTACAAATACAATGAAAAAGAATTCATCTAATATTTTATTTGGCAACTCCTTCTAAAACAATAAAATACTTAATTAATACAAAAGAAATAACAAGATAAAATGAAGAAGGAATTTACTGTACCACATGCAATAATATAAGGAACACATAAGAGTGATCTCAAGGAATTTAGATAAAAGATTATATGAACACAAAGTGATCTTTTACAAGACAACACATTCAGGGCTTCCGATACACAGCGTAATTAGTTTGATCTTAATTTACATTTAAAAATAGGATTCTAAAAGAGTAAGACGAAGTATATTTAGATTGTGTTTTAATGGTCACATCATCAACGGTGTAATTTACGTCATTTTTTATTTAAAGAAACTAAATAAAATCGACAAGTCGATATACCCAGAATATGCATTGGAATTCTCAGCGTCTCCTTTTCCTTTTACGTATGTGTAGACGAATCACTATGAACTGCACTTTCCCATAATGTCTTAAAGGACGAAATTTTTCACATGAAAACTTACTCAAAATTCAGCACTGATATATGAAAATGTATATATATCTTCTATATATATATATATATATATATATATATATATATATATACACACACACATGTTTTGAACAATTAAAATTTTCAGACACACTGGGTTGTATATTAATAATTTTTTTGTTTTATGTCAGTTAGGTTCCTCGATTACTTTCGGGCAGCATAAAAAATGAACTTTATCTATAGTTTTCATTTGTTTTTTATCGTTAATTTTGTTCTATATATATATATATATATATATAACGTCATCCACAGACAGACTGTTTTGCTGTTTCACAGCTCATCAGTGCGGATAGACATCCGGTTGCCTCTAGCTAGGACCGAAACCTGACTGACTTGGTGTCAGTCGGAGATTCTAACCATTAAGCTGTCGGTAGGGATGAAGGTGGATTTTTAGCGTATTTATTTTTAGAAACACGCCCAGTGACCGACAGTGACTCAATTCACTTTTGCGAAGAGTCTCGCAATATAGCTATATAATCTTTCACCGTTAGTACGACTCGGTGTTTCAAGCACAACGCAATCTTCAGGACCAGAAGTTTGCGTCGTGCATGAAACTTCGAGACGTGCCAACTGTGAGGGATAACGCCCCCCATATATATATATATATATATATATATATATATATATATATATATATATATATATATATATATATATATATAAAAGCTCTGTTGTATAACATCGAGCACTGTTATATCAACAGCAGTAATACATATGCGATATAGCGGGGGAAAAACAATTATTCATTCACATCCAAATTTTTAATTTATTGCATTTACAACTCATGAATAAACATAATTTTCATATAATTAGCTCCACATAGATGCATAATAACTAAATATCCATAGGAAACAGAAACAAATTTGATTTAATAAAAAATAAATCCCATTTATCTATTTTAATAGGTCTAAAAAAGTATTCGTGCAATGCAAAAAAAAAAAGACATAATCTTCATTTAATACTTTTTAGAATAGCCATAATTCACTTCTACAACAAACAACCTCTTGTAGTTCTGAATTAATGATTTTCAAATTTTAGTTGGTATTTTGTTCCATTCTTTTTCGCAACATGCTAGGGAAGTTTGTTGGAGTTCTAGACTGGATTTGATTTTCAAATAACGCCACATATTACCGTTTGGGTTTAAATCTGGGAATTGACTTGGCCATTTCAGAATATTTACATTATTTCGCGCAAGACATTTCGTCGTAGATTTTCAATGTGCCCAAGATGATCCAAGCCTGAGAAAGTTCTAGATTTTCAACTGCAATCATTAAATCTGCTTCTGAATTATTTTTGATATGCTGCGTATTCGTTCTACCATCTATTACTGATATGTTGCCAGTAACGTTTTCAGAAAAAAAACATCCCCAAACCATGATGCTGTTACCACCAAATTCTGTGTCCTTTTGCTTGGAGTCAACCATTTTTCCTCCATCCATGATTTCTAGAATCACGTCCAAACAACTCAATTTAGGTTTTGTCTATCTATAATACTCATTCCAATTCGATTTTTTTCTCGTCGTTATGTTTACGATCGAATTTCAACCTGACATCTTCAGTGCAACATCTGTTCTTCATGCATGAACTAATAATAGCAAATAGAATTTTCAGGTTATCTGAGATTTTCCTGAAAATTTTACCGTCTTTCCTGAGCTTAACAATTAGTTCTTTTTGCGAATTTGTCAAGTCTTTACTTCTTGCTATGATGATAACCTTCTTGCACTAATATTGGTTACAGAATGTACTGTTTGTGTTTTTTGGCTAAAAATAAATACCGATAACATTATTTAATATTCTAAAAACATCCCACTTGAATAATCTAGAGTATTAATGCAATTTCAATGTTTTAAAATCTGAAAATTGCATTGTACGGATATTATTTCACCCATTAAAATGGATAAATGGAATTTGTTTATATTAAATCTTTTTTTTTCTATGCATATATAGTTATTACGCATCAATATGCAGTTAATTATATGAAAACAATGTTTATTCATCATTTGGAAAAAGAATAAATTACAAAAAAATATATGCTGCGTATTCGTTGTACCATCATATGTTGTCAGTAACGTTTGCAGAAAAACAACCCCAAAACCATGATGCTGCTACCATTAGATTTCACTGTTGGAACTGCGTTGTTTGAAGGCATCACCATATTTCCCCACTGTGTATATATATATATATATATATATATATATATATATATATATATATATATATATATATATATATATATATATATATGTGTGTGTATGTATTCCGTACATATAGTGGTCGTGTTAATAAAACTAAACTCAGCATCGGAAGAATGCGACTGTGTATGAAACACCGAGTTCATACTACCGGGGAGTTATATATATATATATATATATATATAATATACCTAATTTTCATTCTATATATATATATATATATAAGAATGAGTTATTATATATATATATATATATATATATATATATATATATATATATATAAATGTATAATATACCTAATTTTCATTCTTATATATATATATATATATATATATATATATATAATATACCTAATTTTCATTCTTATATATATATATATATATATATATATATATATATATAATTAAAACTCATTCTTATATATATATATATATATATATATATAAGAATGAAAATTAGGTATATTGCATGTATATATATATATATATATATATATATATATATAAATAAATCATAAAATGAAAATAAGGTGGGGAAACATGAAATATCGACGGCACTTATGTCCGATTATGTTCATTTTGTCGCAACTTGATACCTCACTTTGAAAACCAAATATTCTTTATTGCTGTGCCATCGATTACCCCTCCCCCCGCCTCCTAATATTTGTTGGTGTACACACGATAAATTGAGAGCAAGCCGTGATTTATGTCGGAGCGAGGTCTTCCATTTCAATATGAATGAAATACGAACATTTCCCAGATATCCCCGGGCGTATTTCTTTTTTTTTCATACTAAAAAGATATATTCTACAAATCATGAATAATCCGGTGAGTGTTTTCAGAAGGAACATAATGCCGGTTTTGACATCCGTTCTTTGAATGATGGCTCTCTGCCAATACTAACTATCGGCAACCTCACAAATAATTTGTCCCAACGATATCGACGCTTGTTTATATGCAAGAGATGAAAAGTTTTCCTTCCGATCCATTTCCCTGTAATCTGAGCGGCTTAATCCTCTTTAGAAAAGTAGGCAACGAACTATTCTCCCCTCTATGGGTTAAATAGCACAGGACTTACACGATATGTATTTTTTGTCGATCTCGTTGTGCAGGGTGGCCACTGAGAGACTGGATGATAAAAAATTAACTTTTAAAAACACATGCGTTTGGACTATGTGAATCTTGTTTGAAATCATTATAAAATCCAATTTTAGAAACTGGTGATCTTCTGGCGGTGCCTAGGCAAACAGAGCGATGACGCGTAGAAGCTGATTGATTCTCAAAGATTCTCTGGCGTACAGTGTCCACCGCGGCGTCAGTGCGCTCCTTTCTGCAGAGGAGGTTTCGTTCTGATGAGTTGAACATCTCGGGGGGTCACGAAATAAAAAAAAAAAATTATAAGCAAAATGGATAATTAAAGTTTCCGTCTTCTTATAATCATTATAATGCTCTGTAGTCTACATTGAGCTCTCCCAGGATTTATATGCTCTTCGGAATTATCCCTTCCAGTCACAAACTGGTAAAACGTGTACATATATATATATTAGGTTGGTGCAATAATAATGACGTAATAATGTCATTTTTTGACGTATATTTTTTAACGTCAAAAAACGACATTATTACGTCATATATATACATTAGTAGTAGTAATGATCTTTACAGGCAATATCGCATGATCGGAGTTGCCAAAAGGGCAGAACTGCGGAGTACGATATGTGTCGGACGTAGAGGTAGAGAACAGATGAAAAAGGGAAGCAAGTCCACCGGGGTTACTGGAGAAACGGGTGGGGCACCTCGGCGTGGTGTAACGGTTAGCAAGCTTACTACTGAAAAGTGAGTTCGATCATCACTGGGTTCCCCATAGATTCGGCCTTGTGCCATATCTAAGCTACGCTTGGAAAATCTCTACTGGAGAAACGCGTGTGGAAGTTCACCACTTCTTAAGTATAAAAAAATTATACTCGTCCGGAAAACCTTCGGTGTCTTGATTTGCGAATAATCGAACCAATACCAAAGTAGAAAAGAAAAGGTATAAAAAAGAAAGAACAAAGAACATGTACGTCAGCCGAAAATAATCGTCTAGCATGCAAGTCGGAAGTCCAAAGACAAAAAAAACCGATACGAATAAGCAAAATAACTAAATAAACTGCTCAGTACAGTAAGTAGAGCAGACCTAGTTAAACCTAGAGAGCCATACAAACCTACCAAGGTCTCACCTAAGCGGATCGTCAGAGAAGGCTGGCTAAAAAGGTAATAAAAGAACGGAATAATTATAGTCTATAAAGAAAAAATCACAACCACATGACACCCCCTCAAAAAAAACAACAACAAAAAAAAAAAAAAACAATCAACGTGTTCTCTGATAATCCGCTTAGGCGAAACCATGCTAGGTTTGTCTTGCTCTCTAGCTTTAAATATATATATATATATATATATATATATATATATATATATATATATATATAATGAACTCTCCCGTCAGTTTCGACGTATGAGGATTTGACAGCTTATTGATTCAGTTATGAATTTTTGTGCGATAATCTTAAGTGACATTTAAGACCCGCTAGTGATTTACAAAGCAGGTCATATATAAAGCAAGTGCGAGGATTGTGAGATGAGATCACTGTTAGATTGGCTGACTTTTTAGATCTTGCTCTCGCTTCTTGAAGAGAATTGCTGAGTCCACTAAAACACGTTGATCTCCATTCTATCCGCTTCAAGGCTAAGCACTCAAGGGTGTTATGTGGTATATTGATTGCTGACAAGTTGCTTTTCAGCTTGTCTTTGTATCTTAGCCATGGGCGTCCTACATTCCTGTAGCCCTGATCTAACTGGCTGTACATTAGGAGCTTGGGTATCCTGTCATCAGACATTCTCAAGACATGACCGGTCCACCGTAATTGAGACTGTATGATAAAAGTCTCGATTCCTCCAATATTACACCTGTTAAACAGGTCTACGTTAGATGTCCTATCTTGCTATATATATATAGTCTGATAGATTTTTATGTAATCAGGAGCAAGATATAGTATAATGATCATCGGATGTTTGAAACTAACAGCCATTATGCATATTCATATATATATATATATATATATATATATATATATATATATATATACTATTGGTCAAAATTTTAAGGCCAGTGAAAATAAAGAAAAATATATCTTTTGCCTTGTTAGTTTGAACCATTTATGTGAGCAAAGTTTTAATAATGTAAATAAGAAAAGGAAAAAAAAGGAGCTTTTTTAGCATCTAATAGGGAAAATTTGAATACTCGAATTTAAGTTAAATACTAGTTGATGAAAACTTTAAGGCCATATTTAATAATCCTGAGTCTTTATCAAATTGTTCATTGATAAAACAATTCCTTGGCAGTTAAGTTTATATACCTATTTTATTCTGACGTTTCTTGTGTATTTTTAAACTCTCATCTTAAATTCTCGTTCTCTTATTAAAGATCAGTCTTTTTATAGTTGATAATGCTTTCTCCTTGCTTGCCTTTTTTTATCTTAAAAGCAAGAATAATTCAGTTAATTTATAAATGAATGAAAACAATTAATCTCAAGAGGGAAAAATGAAGAATTTTCTGAAGGAGGCTAAACGCCGAAAAACAGTTACCCTCCTCAACCCAAAAAGATCATCCGTATACTTTGCTGAAGAATGAAAATGCTAAACATTATTCGGAACGCATTTGCAACTTTTAAAAATGTGTTCTGTGAAATTTTTTAGCACTTGCACTAACATTTAACTTCCAAGAACTGTTAATACGTTCCTGTTTATTCGAGTCATACACTTATTACATATAGGAGGTGTCTAGATAGAATATATACATATATATATATATATATATATATATATATATATATATATATATATATATATATATGTGTGTGTGTGTGTGTGTGTGTGAGTGTGTGTTTTTGTGTGTGTGTGTGTCTGGTGGGACTGCGCTTTTGGGTGGACTAATTTTGACACCTCTCCATTTGCGCGATTTTCGCATGAGAGTGTCAGATCTTTGTGTCGGATTTGACACAAATATCTGGAAATCGTTTAAACGTAAGATGTGTCGAAATGTTTCTCTCTCTCTCTCTCTCTCTCTGCTTCACTCTCTCTCTCTTTTTCTGCGTTTCTCTCTATATATATACATACATACATATATATATATATATATGCGTGTGTGTGTGTGTATTTGTGTGCGTTTGTATATGTGCATCTATTGGTGTAGGTGTATGTGCATGTGTCTGTTTGAGTTTGTGTATGTCTTCACATACCTACATAATAGATACCCCCCCCCATATAGTTTTTTTGAAAGTTCCGATTCCTGGCGATCTTCCTCGCCTTCGGAAGGACTCTTGTGTCCACATGCATGGCTTGGGATATTACGTTCGGGAACATCTCCCGCTGGATAACAAACACTCACTTGAATCTCCAGACCAGTCCAATATGTTCCTCCGTCTTTCTTTGCTAAACTCAGTCAGCTATCTCTTCTTTCTCTCCTGTTCCCCTTCCTTTCATGAATATTTTTGTGCTAGATATTATATAGATTTTCATAGATAATATAGATAAGGATATCTCTCTCTACACCCGTTCACAAATGTATTTGTGTTCGGTGACTTCAATGCTCACCATGTTAGGTCGCTGGCATCCCAAATTCTCAGCTACTCAATCTCATACACAAGTGGTGGACTTCCACACACGTTTTCTCCAGTAACCCTGGTGGACTTGCTTCCCTTTTTCATCTGTTCTCTCCCTCTATGCCTGAATCATATCGTACTCCGCAGTTCTACCCTTTCGGCAACTCCGATCATACGTTAATGCCCGTAAACATCTCTTTACGTTCTCCTATCCACCCAAATCCTCCTACCAACATAATATCTTTTTCTTATCAACGCGCTGATTTGGACTCATTCCGTGACTTTCCTCGGAACGTACCTTTGATTTTAAGTTTTTAGTCTGTTGACCATGTTCGCTAAGTCTATGAATATAGAATACAGCGCAGTACGTAATCTGTTCAATAAAACAACGTTAAAGATTAACACTCACAAGTCAGACACTCTACTGAATCTGACTATATCGCCAATACCACCAGCAGCTCTTCCGTAATTCTTCAGGCTTCGATATCAAAGGCTGGCAATGCATATTCGAGAAAAAAAACATGGCTGTCTTTATACACATCGCATTGAATATTTTGAGCCTTCTGATTGGTTAAGCCTTGTTTTGGTGAACTATAAAATGAGTCAGCTCATTTTGACTGGCACACTAGTATATCAGTGTACCCAAAAATTCCAACATAGTCATCCTGTTAAAAAATGTACGTCTCATCGTAGGTGAAAGCCGACATCGAAGCTTTCATTCCAAGGTGGAAATAGTAAATGAAACGACGGTCATCTCATTGGTTCTCATCTGCATGTTCGGCTGCTATAGAGCACAGGAATTAGTTCTTCCGGCGGGAAGCGAGCTACAGGTCTGACTGCAACAGACGTCTCTCTGTCTCTGCTCGTTATATGTTCAAGTGAGTTCTCAAAAAATCGAAGCCATTGTTTGCTGATAGAATGGAACAACGTAAGTCCGGTTCTCGAGATTACTGGCGGTTCTGCAACAGTGCTTTGAACAAATGCAAATCGTCAATCCTTCCTCTCTTCAATCGATTTGAAGTTGTAATATTTATATCTGATAGGGTTGAATGAATTTGTGTGTGTGTGTGTGTTTGTCTGTGTGTGTGTTTGTCTGTGTGTATGTATATATTGGTGTATGTGCATGTGTTTGTGTGAGTACATGCATCTTCATACACACTTATAATAGGTACATTCACATATGATTTGTTGAAATTCTATGATAAAACAAAGATTGAGTATACAGTCCTGAATCATTCAAAGAATAATCACTATAGGTTTGAAAGCATTGTTGAAACACTGACAATTCTGAGTTAATAGTTAATAGGCTGGGGAAAAAAAAACAAAAAAAAAACATATATTATGGAGTGGACTAACTCCGAAAATTATTTTAATAAATTTTCAGTTTATACGTTATTTTTATAGATAAAATTATTTAAGTAAATACTCTGTTTATAATAAACAGTATTAACAACATTTACCGACCTGAATGTCAGAGAAATTTCATAGAAAATATGTGTCCTCCGACAGGAATCGAACCTGACGTTCTATACCGTTTAGCTACAGAGGAGCACCCGATTGGCTCTGTCGAATTACTGATTTTAAACTACAAATTTTTCATGATTTCTCTCGAAGGATCATATCTACTCGAAGTGTATCTTGAAGTTAACAAATGACATTGTATATTATGAAATAGACCAAGTCCGACAATTATTTTAATATATTTTCTGTTTATATGTTATTTTTTATAAATACAAATATTTAAGTAAATGCTCTGTTTATAATAAACAATATTAACAACATTTACCGGCTTTAACGTCCGAGAAATTTCATAGAAAATATGTTTCCTCCGACAGGAATCGAACCAGTATCCTACACGGAACAGTTATATAGCCTAACGTGCTATAATATTTAGCTACAGAGGAAGCGTCTGCTTAACAAAGTCAAATCTATGTATCTATAGAAATAACGCATAAACAGAGAATATATTAAAATAATTGTCAGACTTGGTCTATTTCATAATATACAATGTCATTTGTTTACGTTAAGATACGCTTCGAGGAGATATGAGCGTTCGAGAGAAATCAGGGGAAATTTGTTGTTTTAAAACAGTAATTTGACTTTGCCAACCAGCGATTAGCATTGCATTTAAATTTTTACAGATTAAAGTTGGCTGGATTGCATGGAGCCGGAAGAGAGTTCCATAATCGAGAAACGCGAGAAAAGAAATTGTTAGTATATAATTTATGGTTACATTTAGCCAGCTCAATTGCAAATTGGTGGGATCTCGATGCTAATCTACTTCTGCTCTTAAATTCAACAAGTCGAGGTACCATTGCGAAGAGCTCATCCGAATGAGGAGAATATCTCGAGTTGGCTTTGAAGTTAATGGCGAAGTTTTAAATAAAATATCAATGAAAATGACATTTATATTTCAACTAAAAAAAAAAAAAAGAAGACATTTTAATTTCCTAGGTCCCATAATGTGGAAAGTGAGCTGGTAGATTTTAACTCTCAAAAGATATATTATTTTTACAGATAGAAAGTCTCTTCTTCACCTGTGAGGATCATTTCCTGCATTCACTGGCATATAGGAGGACTGATGTCACGCAAGTTTTCATTGGTTCTAGCGAAGATTTCATGTTCTGTAATACTTTGCTTAGCTTTTCGAAGGCATATTTCGCTACCCCAGTGCGCTTTCGCATTTCAGTGTCGCACTTTACGTCCTCTGTTGAAACACTTCTCAGATATTAAAACTGATGTACTTGTTTGATTTTCATATCTTTATATTGGGGTGTTCCTTTTGCTAACAACTATGTGTTTGGTCTTCTTACAATTGGTGTTAGCCCTTTCCGCTTTCTTTCATTCAATCCTGTAGTTTCTTTACAGTGTTTGCTATTATCCACATATCTTATTTTGTGGCCGCCTATAATGAATCCTGATCAGAATTGTAATTCTACAGAATCTCCCCACTGTTTAGGTTGAATAAGTCTGGTGAAAAGACGGGCCATTGTAAAATTTTTCATTTTTTTTATATTTCCTGAATTCATTGTCAATCTCTATGCAGGATTTTTGTTGCTAGTATAGTCTGTGGATTATTCTAATATCCTTCCCGATTAGATCAAGGTTACCTTCAGTTCCAACCGTTCTTTGTGAAGAACTTTGCCATTCTGGGATACACAATAGGCTTGTATATTTTAATATTTATCATACTATATGTCACTTCATTTGCTGCACAAAAAATATCCTGCCACTGGACGTAACTCTGATACCTGGACAATAGTGAGTTTGAATTTCATAGTTGTGTTGTCATATCATGCTATGGCAACAAAAACATCTTTGACTGAAATTAACACTAAGGTTACTGCAATTGAGAGCTACTGAAAAAGAATGCAGTGGAAAGGAACATAGTATTATTAATAATGCGCGTTGCCACTGAATGTAACTCTGATCCCTGAACAATAATGAGTTTGAATTTCATAGTTGTGTTGTCATATCCTGCTATGGCAACAAAAACATCTTGGAGTGAAAAAAAAACAAGGTTACTGCAATTCAGAGACGTTGAAAATTAATAGAGTGGAAAGGGGAATAATAATAATAATAATAATAATAATAATAATAATAATAATAATAATAATAATAATACGAACTGCCATTGAATGTAACATTGATCACTGAACAATAGTGAATTTGAATTTCATAGTTGTGTTATCATATCCTGCTATGGCAACAAAAACATCTTGGAGTGAAAAAAAAAACAAGGTTACTGCAATTCAGAGACGTTGAAAATTAATAGAGTGGAAAGGGGAATAATAATAATAATAATAATAATAATAATAATAATAATAATACGAACTGCCATTGAATGTAACATTGATCACTGAACAATAGTGAATTTGAATTTCATAGTTGTGTTATCGTATCCTGCTATGGCAACAAAAACATCTTTAAGTGAATTTAACAATAAGGTTACTGCAATTGGGAATCATTGAAAAAAGAATACAGTTGAAAGGGGAATAATAATAATAATGCGGACTGCTAAATGTTAACACTCAAAGAAATCTTGAAAGTCAAAGAGGATAAGTTTAATAATTTTGTTTGAATGGATGACAGAAGATTGATGAAGAGTGATGGTGGTATTTAATGTTGCTTAACGTTAAAAAGGATAGGAATTTTTGAAGGTCCATCATTGCTCATGTTCTGAAAAGACAAAAGAGATAAAAGAACTTGTATATAAATGAATGGCTTTCAAGAAGGGCGTAAAAGGCTGATTATTTTCTAATTAAAAAGCATACGTAATAGAAAATAAAATAAAAGTTAACTTCACGGAAAATATAAGACATTGTATGCAACGACTGCTTATCAGACTATTTGATCTCTCTTGCTCCAAGGAACAGACAGCAACTAGTGACATTTTTTTTTCTTTTATTTTTAACTTTTGTTTTAATATCTGTATTTTATTATTTTGATGGTCTCGACATTTAGCCCGAGTCAAACAGATAATTATTCCGGAGGCAATTGATTAATATATATATATATATATATATATATATATATATATATATATATATATATATATTATCAGTTATCAGAGTCAGTCATCTGCAGACAATTGCTTCTATCTTTCTCTCAGTTATGAAAATCAATAGAAATTAAAAAAAAAAGATTACTATCAAAACATTTAACGATATAAAAAAAGATATTTGACCCGAGAAACGTTCTCGAGATAATGTGAATACAAATCTTTCCGTGAAAAGCCTTTACTATGAAATAACAAATATTATTAAGATGTGGATATTTATATAAATTATCAATTTTAGGTCTTGTTCACTGCTTTTCTCGGGTATTTCATCTCACAAGCGATCAGTTTATTCTCAAGGGTTTTTGTTAGGGGCCGTGTCTGGCACTGGTATATAAGCGTTGGTAGGAAAATGGTGTTGATGAGATCTGCCTTGGTGCTCATGGAAACTTGAGAGGAAACTGACCTAAAATACCTGAGGAAACCACTAAACAAAACCAGGCGAGACAAGTTCAGAAATGAGGCAATAAGTGATATGGTAGGAGCAATATCAGTCAGACAACACATCGAACGACAGAGGATCAAGTGGTTTGGAAACCTCATTCATCTTCCTAGAAACCAACCAGCTCTACGAGAATACACCCTCAGGTACTCTCGTTGGTGAGCGAGATAGAGACCAAGAAGACGCTGGAGTGACCCAGTGGCAAACACTCTCAGAACATACGAGATATATCTCTCTTCCAGGTCTCTC
>CAHIKZ030001868.1:2132500-2140000 GCA_903632075.3 Acanthosepion pharaonis
GCCTTTATGTATTTTGTTTGAATAAAATGGAAAAAAAAGGAAAATGACATTTCACATGCGGCTTGCTTCCAAACAGAATTCTTCATAATCATTTTTGTTCTCACCAGTCGAAGTGTAATTTTAAATGCACTGAAACGAAGTTGCATCTTTGTTATAAGTGAAATTGTTTTTGTCTATATGAAAAAAACTTAAAATAAATAATGATTGCTCTACTATAGGTATTGAGCACCCTTTTGTATTTATACTGTGAACGTTAAAATTTATATATTATTTTCGTTTTCATTACATACGGATATAGAATCGGGATACTGAAGGTAAAATCAATCAGCTAAGTGACACATTTTACATATGGATTAACTCTCTCTTTACATATATATATATTGTGTGTGTAAACAGGAGCAATATATAGTATAATGATCGCTTGAGTTATTATATATATATATATATATATATATATATATATATATATATATTGTTTATGCAAAACTAGGTAATCCGTATGCGTAGACCCAAGGATGATGATATCCAGAGAGCTCAATGTAAATTCAGAGCAAATATGTTTGAATAAAAACAGACCACTTTAAGGTTCCATGTAATAAGTTATTTCACCACAACCCTTTTATTACATGAAACCTTAAAGTGGTCTGTTTTATTCAATATATATATATATATATATATATATATATATATATATATATATATATATATATATTTCAAAAAGATTCTTACAGGTACAAAATTTTATTATGGCAAGGAATAAGCGCAATGTAAAGGACATAATTATGAAAACTAAGAACTAAAACAAACAACCGGTTTCGTCCCAGTACTCCTCAAGTTTGATACACTGGGAATATTTAATCATAAACTTAAAAACAAAAAAAAAACATGCAATGAGGGGGAAAGGGAAAAAAATTATATATGATAGAAAGAACTAGAACCCAATCACATTCAAGCCCAACAAGCAGTCTCTCTGCTTACAGAGAAACGGCCTGCGGGACTTGATGTAAATGGACTCAAGAACCTTCAAATGATATGCAGAGTGTGACTTCGCCAGAATGGAAAAACAGTCAACACTCAAACCAGCAACACATTCCTGCTAGTTATAGCGTGTTCCGCTATAGATGACCCTGATGTATTCACTAGTTGGCTTTTTTTGTTAGCTTATTATATATATATATATATATATATATATATATATATATATATATATATATATATATATATATATATATGGTTCATACATTATTTTAATAGATACAATTTATTTATGTAAATATTCTATTTTTTTTAATTGAACAGAATTAATCACATTTACCAGCCTTAATTTTCGAGAAATTTCTCCAACAGGAATTGAACTGTGTCCTACACGGAACCGCCATTTGGATGTTATACATGGGGTCGCAAAAAATCTCGTGATTAAAAATGAGGTCAGTATGAAAACAGAAGCGCTGTTTTAGACAGAGTTATATCACATTTTATAGTTTAGATAAATTATTCCCAATTCTAATTGTGATAGAATTGGTGGGTAAAATAATACATATTTTTAATGCGTTGGGTTTGTCAGGGTTTCGTTTCGTATTGAATATAAAATAATTAATGAAAGAGCTTTTGCAGTCGCTTCAGCGTTAATATAAAATAAACACGTCATATGAAAAATGTTCTCCACTTTGTCGAAATTCTTTCCCCCTTTCCCCGAATAGGTGCATTGCGGAACCAAATCCCCTGGGGATGTTTTAGCCGATCACTGCAACGTTAAACTGTTCAAATCTAGGCTCATCCTGTATATTCCCCACATATGCGTATAAATTGTGCCGCTTACTCTGTAACGCTTTACCTCGAGTCTTTCTTGGGCATTATAAAAGGTGAATATTATTTTGAAATAGAAAAGAATTAAATATATCAATGTCAAGGCAAAGGTTCTGGAGATATTTCGAAAGGACGGATACTTTACGGATAGAGCTTGTATGGAGTAGTTACGATAGAAGTGACGTTAATATATACGCGTACAGAGTAAGGGCAATAGATCGATAGATAGATAAGGTAGCTAGCAAACTAGTTAGATAGATATATAGATAGATGTGACGTCATTATATACTCATACAAACTAAGGGCAATAGATAGATAGATAGATAGATAGATAGATAGATAGATAGATAGATAGATAGATAGTAGTGACGTCATTATATACTCATACAAACTAAGGGCAATAGATAGATAGATAGATAGATAGATAGATAGATAGATAGATAGATAGATGTGACGTCAATATATACGCATACAAAGTAAAAACAATCGATAGATAGATAGATAGATAGTAGCGTGGTCAATATATACTCAAACAAACTAAAGGCAATAGATAGATAGATAGATAGATAGATAGATAGATAGTAGTGACGTCATTATATAGTCATACAAGATAAGGACAATAGATAGATAGATAGATAGATAGATAGATAGATAGATAGTAGTGACGTCATTATATAGTCATACAAAATAAAGGCAATAGATAGATAGATAGATAGATAGATAGATAGATAGATAGATAGATAGCAGTGACATCAATATATACTCATACAAAACTGTGACGTTAATATATACACATACAAAGTAAGCACGATAGATAGATAGATAGATAGATAGATAGATAGATAGATAGATAGAGAGAGAGAGAGAGAGAAAGAGAGAGAGAGTAGGCGAGAAGAATGGAAAAGAAGCAGGCAGATCCATGTAAAGAAAGATAAAAATAAGAAGCCGATGGAATTTTGTCGGGAGGTAAGTATCGCTTTTGCTGGATTTCTGAGCTGTTTTGAGTGAAGAAGGTGACCTTACCTGTGTCAGATATGAAAAATGGTGGCAAAACAATGCATCAAGAACAAGTTGACATTTCGAAAGATGAGGGTAGCAGGGGTGGCAGAAGCGGGTAGCGGTGAAGTGGGTGCGCTTGACTAGTCGACAAGCTTCAAAAGCTGTCCAATCATCTTCACTTTCACTGGACCAGCAGAAGACGAAGTTTCACCTTTGACACGATGCCACCTTGCGACGTACAGATTCGGTTCCTCTGCTATTCTATGTCATGTATATTGATCAAGTTGACTGCTGTTGATGGGGCTGAAAAGGCGACAGCTTCGGAAGAAAGAAAGATAGATAGATAGATAGATAGATAGACATAGAAAGGAAAAAAGGAAAAATTAAAAGAAACAATGTAATAAAAAACGCCTTAGAAAACAAACAAAGAAAGAAAGAAAGAGAGAAAGAAAGAAAGAAAGAAATATTGATAGAACAAGAAAAAGAAAGATAGAAATAGGAAAAAATGTTTACGGCAAAACAAATGAAGTAGTTAGTTACCGAAAGAGAGAAAGAAAAAAATTAGGTACACAGTAAAAAAGAAAGAAATGTGTTAGAACCAAAAATTGAAAAGAAAAAAAGAATTATTGAAAAAAAAATGAAGGAAAGAAGAAATATATTTTATTTTTCGAAAGAGAAAAAGAAAGAAATATGGCAGAGGCAAAGAAAGAAAGAAAGAAAGAAAGAAAGAAAGAAAGAAAGAAAGAAAGAATAAAAGAGAGAACGGAAGAAAGCTGACAGAAGCAAAGAAAGAAAGATAAAAGAAAAGAAAAAAAGAAAGAAAGAAAAGAGAAAAAAATTAATGAGGAAATAAATTCCTGTTAGTGGCAAAAAAGAATGAAAGATTTTTTGTGAATAAAAGAAAATAGTTGTAAGAGAAAGAACGCGAGTAAGAAAAGAAACGCGTTAGAACCAGAAATGAACAACAAAAGGAAGGAAAGAAGAAAAAAAAGAAAGGAATAGAAAATACAGTAAGATTACTTCCCGAAAGAAAGAAAGAAAGAAAGAAAGAAAGAAAGAAAGAAAGAAAGAAAGAAACTCACAAACAAAAGTAATAGAGGCAAAGAAAGAAAGATTGGTTTCTGAAAGACAAAAACAGAAAGAGCGGACATTACCTTTCGAAAGAAAAAAAGAAACAAGGAAAGAAAAAAATGAAAAAAAAAAATGATGTGACCAAAGCAAAAAAAGAAAGAAAGAAAAACAGAAATCTTTCTTAATTCTAAGTGATATTGAAAGTACATGCAATATTTGACAGTATATCACGAAATCAAATATGGAAAAAGGAAAGTAATAGGGTGAGTGTGAATGAGAGAGAGAGTGTATAAATGAGAAGCATGAGAGAGGGTGAGAGACAAGTAGATTAGGAGCCACGTGATACAAATGAAAAGGAACTGACAGGAGAGAAAGTTATCAAAGAGAATATAAGAAAACTATTAGGTTATTTTAGGAAAAAGAGTGAAAGTGAAAGTGAAAGTACAAGTGACAGCATTTGACCCTTGACAGGTGAAGATCGCTCTGAAGATAAATGCTCGATATATAAGGAAATGAAGAAGAAAAGACATGAAAAAAAAGGTAGATCATACGTCGTTGAAGATAACAAAAGTGAAAGTCGTATTGAAAAGTTAACGCCTCATGAGGCCCGCCTTGAATTCAGAACCGTGAGAAGAAAATAAAAGATAGAATCACGAGAATGAGGTTAACGATAGAAGAAAAAAAGTCAACGAAAATTATCTATAGACAGAAAGAATAAAGAAAGAAAGAAAGAAGAAAGAAAGAAAGAAGAAAGAAAGAAGAAAGGAAGAAAGAAAGAAGAAAGAAAGAAAAAATAACGAAATAAAGAAAGAATAAAGGAAGAAAAAGGAAAGATAATAAATAAATAAATAAATAAAGATTAAAAAAGAAAAACAAAGAAAGATAAAAAGTATAAAGAAATTAAGAATAAAAATAAAATAATAAAGAAAGAAAGAAAAAAAAGAATAAAGTAAGAATAAATAAAGAAATAATGTAAAAATAAATAAATTAAGAAAGATAGAAATGAATGAATAAAGAAAGAAAGAAAGAAAGAAAGAAAGAAAGAATGAACGAGGTTTTCAAAGAATGTAAAAAAAGAAAGGAAGGGATTACCAAGCAATAAAGAATGAAGGGTAAGAAAGAAAGAAAGAAAGAAAGAAAGAAAGAAAGAAAGAAAGAAAGAAAGAAAGAATGAACGAGGTTTTCAAAGAATGTAAAAAAAGAAAGGAAGGGATTACCAAGAAATAAAGAATGAAGGGTAAGAAAGAAAGAAAGAAAGAAAGAAAGAAAGAAAGAAAGAAAGAAGGAAGGAAGGTTCATTTCCAAGAAAAAAAAATGAAGTGATGCGAAAGATAAAAGATTAAATGTCTATGGCATAATCCATATCTGACAAATGCTCGGTCGCAATTTGATAGAGGAGTAAACCTGACCGGCATTGACAACCTGTCTCGGCTTTAAATTCTTGGGGGTCAAGCGAAGGACCATTCACAGTACCCTGTTAATATAATTAAGCATCGCTGCAATCTGCCATTTTCATCATCTTTACTCTTGTCCACTTTTCATCAGACCTTGTGGATAAGTTGTCTGAAGGAAAAAGCCAGGAAGCATATGGTGGACCAATTGGCCAGTGTACTAGCATGTCAGAGCTAAGCAGGTGGATGGAGCCAAAATTTGACCATTTTTCATTTATTCTGTCCAACATGAGTTTTGATTGACTGTTTTATTAAAGGTTTTGGATTCTCGCTTTTATTATTCTTTTATTCGGCATTCTTTGATTCAAAATTTCATTCCTTCATTCTCTCATTCCATTTTCTTTGGTTTACTCGTAATTTAGATTTTTCATCTCGCCTCTCTTTTTTTAATGCTTCTTTTGTTTTAATTTTTCTACCAGATATTCCTTTTTAGTTGCTATATTCTTATAGCATTCATTTGGTTCTCCCGGCTTCTTCCTCTCTTTAGTGAGATTTGTCTTTTTATTTAACTTTTTCCGAAAATCTTTGTCTCTTTTTAAAATCTCTTTCTCTGTTTATTGTAAGTAAACTCGTTTCGTTTTAATTGTGAATTAAATAATTTCTTTTACATATTTAGTTTATTTTTGATTTTTAATTTGAAGAACTTCTTTTCGAAAAGATTCGTTACTCTCTGAATAAGGAATTTTTTTCATTCAAAATATCCAAATTTTTATTTTCATATTTATGAAATTTTATTCCAGTATTTTTATATTTTTTACTGTATTCTTTTATTATACATCTTTTTCATGCATTCATTATTTCTTTCTATCTTTCTTTGGAATCACTTTCTTTCTTTGAAATCCATTTCTTTCTTTTCTTTCTTTCTTTCTTTCTTTTTTCTTATTGAACATTTCTTTAATTCTTGTAAATCCTATATCTATCTTTTTTACTTTGAAAATCCCGTTTTTTCTTTCTTTTTTCTTTCTTTCTGTCTTTCTTTCTCTTTCTTTCTTTCTTTCTTTCTTTCTTTCTTTCTTCTTACCCTTCATTATTTATTTCTTCGTAATCCCTTCCTTTATTTTTCTTTGAAAATCTACCTCTTTCTTTCTTTCTTTCTTTCTTTCTTTCTTTCTTTCTTTCTTTTGGCTTACAATCTTTATTTCTTTATAATCCTTTTTTTCTTTTTTAATTTCTTCGAAAATCTCATTTGATCTTTCTTTCTTATTGAATATTTCTTTATTTCTTCGTAATCACTTTCCGTCTTTCCTTCTGTTGTAGCATACCTTCGGATGATAATGTGTAGCCCCCCCTCCCTTCACATAAATACAGTAATAAATACTGTATGTTGACCTGCAATTGGAGATTCATTGTGGAATTCACCTGACTCCCTTCTAGCAGTTGACTACTTATTCTACCCGCCGCTGGCAAATCTTATACGTGTTGTCCGTGCCTTAAGTATTATCGTTCATTACCAACCTTCGTTTGATTATTTAATTCAGTAACCTTCCCTAAGTTACAACACTTTCTTTCTTTCTCATTGAATGTCCCTTTTATTCTTTGTTTCTCACTTTCTTTTTCTTCTACTGAATTTATATTTCAGATAGATAAAGTGGTTGGAATAAAAGTGTTAAATGAATTGTATATTTTTAAAATATTAAAAAAAATAATGTAAATTAATGAAACGCTTTGTCCAAGAATTCTAGCAACGTCAATGAAGGGGTTGGGTATCTTCAAGTTTTGCCGTTTTTTGTTTTTTTTTCTACTCATTTCACCCAAAGATAGGTGAAGATGACACACGGACGAAATGGTTTACTGGAAGTGAAAGAGAATGGGAAGATTTTCGTGAGAAGAAATGACTATAAATGAACAGAATCCAGGAAAAGAAAAGATGGCGATAAGCGTTGCATTAAATCTTTGGTAGATTCTAGGTGGCAGGGAAGCAAGAAGCCGGAAGTGATTTCCATGGGCGGGAAAAGAAACGGTTACAGTATAATATACGGTCGCATTTAACTAGTTCAGCATTAAAACGGTGAGATTTAGTCGTCAAAATAAGTCAGGCTAGAAGCAGATGGGTACTTGCAAGACTGATAGAATGAGCCACCTCTCTCCTTACGATCAATTTTATAGATGATCTCCCCTTGAAATCTGGAGAAGAACTTGAGTACCAATGGAATGGACCGCAGAGAGCCCCATT
>CAHIKZ030001868.1:2145000-2157500 GCA_903632075.3 Acanthosepion pharaonis
ATATATATATATTATGCAGTGTTACATTAGAACATGCACATACCCACTACACAACTGAACACCTTGTTTCAACCTTACCCAGCATAGAGTAGCATCGTGATTTCCCACCTGATGAAGCGTTAAAAAATATTATCGTTGAAACAAGATGTACAGTGTTGTAGTGGGTATATCCATGTTGTAATGTAAAACTGCATAAAAAATAATATTTATTGCTCTAATTTTTTTGTGTCCTGTTTTAAATTAATGTTTTGAACGCTGAAACGTTACTCTTCGTTCTTTTATATTTGTGTTTATATATATATATATATATATATATATATATATATATATATATATATATATATATATATATATGGGGGGGGTGCATACTGGGAATAACAGCAAAATTGACAAAATCGTACAATATCATGGGAGAATTGTCCATCCCACCAAAAAGTTTAATATCTAAACAACCACTAAACTAAATGAGTTTCTTTTTTCCAGGTTTTCAGAGAAAATGTTTAGCTATCGTCACACCATTTCTCGTAAGAATAACTGGAAAACGATTTGAGTTATTTAGTTAGAAATAGAACAGGGAAAATACTTTTGTGTCAGCCCCACGATGTCTTTCCACCTGAGCGACGGTGGTAGGAAAAAGATCATTCAGGCCTTCTGTAATGGTACCATCATTCAAGTCCCCAGTAATGGTACCAGCATTCATTCTGTCTTCTATGTTTAAAGTCCATTCAGGAACCACCAAGAGAACAGTAAGTAAATTTGAAAGACATTAGAGAGAAAAACCGGATCAGGAAATCACATCAGCAAGAGGGATAAACATTTCAAATGAAAGTTCAAAACATTCTTATTGTTCGATGTACAGTCCAAGAGTGCTATGAAAATCCTCGGAGACTTCCACTAAGATCTTTAATCAATATAACGGTTCAAATCAAGTTACAACAGTTCAATATCTATCTATCTATCTATCTATCTATCTATCTATCTATCTATATATATATATATATATATATATATATACAATAAAATCTTATCTGAAACAATATGGACTATCTGTAGACCAATGGGAAAAATGGCTTTGGATAGAAGTAAGTGGCGGAAACTAATTCACGAAAGCATTGAGTTCTTTGAGAATAGCCGTATGCAGTACAATGCCTGCAAACGTCTGATTCGTAAAGGCGAACAGGGTCCAGCATCGGGTCCACAAATTCACCACGCTAATTGTGACATATGCGGAAAATTGTGCCTATCTTGTGCCGGCATCAAAAGCCATTTGCGTAAATGTGCAAAACCTAGTGTGTACCTGAATAATGTCACTGTAAACTAAACTGATCGGGTATGCCAATTCTGTGGCAAAATTTGTCGCAGTTTGGCTGGCCTGAAGAGTCACCTGCGAATACATAGAGTTTGAGGGGAGTGGGAGGTAGGGTGAGGACATGAAATAAAGGAGGTGGCCACTCTCGGAACCGAGAGGACAGCCACGATATATATATATATATATATATATATATATATATATATATATATATATATATATATATATCAAACATGTTTTGTTAAATAGTATGGACAAGTTCTCTATCATTTATTTTTTAATTGAAAACTAATGCACCTACATTCGAATATGCTCGCTGAAAAATGATCTAAAAAAGATTTAGATGAATTTTGTCAAATTAACCGATAAAAAACAAATTAATCGGAAAGAATTAATAAAAAAAATGGTACTTATTCATCTTATTTAACGAAAGACGTTTGGGAGATATTTTGCTGGCACTTCAAGGCAATTTTGGTGTTACATCGCAAATTCCGATCGTAACATTCACATATAGAACAGACGGGCAAGCACTAATAACAAAAAAGAAAAAGCCAACACTAAATTAAATCAACAATGAACACGGCCAAAATGTGCTAACCGTGTTTGAAAAAAAAATGCTTTAACTTCAGATACGTAAATAAAAAAGAATACATTGAGTGAAAGTCAGAAATAACATTGGACAATTATTATATTCTTTAAAACCACAAAAGAAAACACTTGTACTAACCCAAACCAACTTCAAGAATAATTACATTGGTCGCCAAACTACATCCCTATCCAGACGCCTTATGTTACACCTATCCGACCACTGGTTCATTAGAATTCATTTGAACACGCACACAATCATAACAAACTTCATCCGAAATATACTCGTAGAAAATGCAATCATAATAACCTCATCCACATGTAAAAAATGATTAAAAATAATGGAAGACCTTAATAATAAACCAAAAAATTCCAGCACTCAGTAACATTAACTACAAACATGGCCGCAATGTGCTGACTATGTTTGGAAAATAAAACATCCCTAAAACTCAAGATCCATATACACAACACATACATTCAGTTAAAAAGTAAAAATAAAACCTTACTTGATAATGGTTAAAAGTCTAACCGAAAGCGTTCGGAAATGCAGAACATTTGAAAAGTTTTTGCAAACTTTATGTACAGAAAAGAAAATACTTATACAAACGCAAGAAAAAATGAAATAACAAAACAATCATCGTAGCTTATATGAAGGACACACAGACACCCCCATATATATATATATATATATATATATATATATATATATATATATATATATATATATATATATATATACAATGAATTATTCATACAAAAAGTATACAAAATAATTTCCATGCCTGAAGATGACTGAATGTACAGTTGAAAGTACTTGCGTATTAAAGAAAGACCTTATACAACATATAATTTTTTAAAACAAGGATCATAACATTCATCGAGTGATTTTTAGGTTAATGCACCTTTAAAATTTTGTTTGCGAAGGGATTTATATCATTAACTTTACTACTTAATCTACTTTTTGTATGAAAGATTCATTGTAATATAAACTGAACTGCACCACATATTTGATATATATATATATATATGCATATCATTCCTCGCCGTTTGATCGACTTGGTGTTTCATGCACAATGTAACATTCAAGTGCTGAGTAGAGGCTGGCCGCTACATAATTCAGATTTTAATAGAAATACCTTGTTAACGCAGTTCAGATATTATACGGGGATTAATCCTTGAAAAGAAATGTATTTAAAATAGAGAGGATTTGTTTTATACTTGAAATATACGGAGATTAAGGGTATTTTTTTTATTCAAAATATGTATTAAACAGACTTAACCTAGAAAGAAAAAAATATTTAAAAAAAGACTAGATTCATATTTTATATTTAACATAAACAGGGATTATTGTATTTTTTTTTAATTTTGTAAATTTACCATCCAGAGTTTATTTTAAATATAAAACATAAATCCCGTCTATCTTAAATACCGAATATTGATCTGTATTATTAATCCAACAGATTTTATTACTTTGAGAGTCTGAGAAGGATTTGCGTTTAGATGGCACTAGTTGCATTTATAAAGCACTATTCAAATTGTGCTGATCGTCGACGCAACCCGGTTTAAATAGCGTTGGATCTAACTACGGTTTCTACTGACAAGGTGGACGCAGGTTCGAATACTTCCAGAAAGGGCATATTGTTCTTTAATAAGATTTCTCGAATACTGTATAATTTAAAAGAAAATAAAGTTATATACAGTTTAATTCATATACGGAACGTCTAATCAAATATGGACATCCACTTAAAAGAAAACAAAAAAAAAAACGTTTATATGTAGAAGTATAGATAATGAAGAAATTTAAAGCATATTTTATCATATATATAACTGATACACCCTGACGTGTGGACATTTGATACATTTTAGAAATAAATGACTAATATAAATGTCTAATAATATAATATATAAAACAACTGTGTGAAATAAAATTAACACGGGAAGAAAAATTTATATAGCAGCAACTGAAACATCTTTTAAAAGAAAGATTTAATAATCATAAAATGTCATTTAAAATAGACAGATACGCAAATAATACAGCAGTATCGAAATAAATACAGAGTCAGAAATTAAAAAAAAATATGCAAACTAAAATTAAATTGGAAATCATATAAAATTGCCTTCATATAATATTAATAATAGAAAATGTAGACTGTGTTTTGAAAAAAAAGATATAATTAATTTCAATAATCTAATTAAATTATTAAATAAGAGAAAGGAATTAATGTGTAAACGCATACGTTTTAGTAAATATTTACTTTGCAACTTAAATACTAATATAACATAATAAAATAAATACAATAGAAACTAATATAAAATAAATAATAATATAATACAATATACTACACACACACACACACACACACATATATATATATATATATATATATATATATATATATATAATTATTTTTTTTATAAAAAAAAATTATAACAAGTATGTTATAAAATCACTACAAAAATAGGCTATTTTGTAGTGATACCAATATATACTTATATATATATATATATATATATATATATATATATATATATATATATATATATATATATATGAAGAAATATAGTCTTAGGGGTGCTATATTTATGGGATAAAGTGCTCAATATCAGAGACAGAGCGTGTGTAAATATAAAAGTGAACATAGAAGTCAACACTTACAGGCGACAGTCTGTTTCATGCTCGATGCAATCGTCAGGCCTGACGATTGCGTATACCTAAATGTTGACTTCTATGTTTTTTTATATATATATATATATATATATATATATATATATATATATATAAAAAAAAATTATAACATAAGTATGTTATAAAATCACTACAAAAATAGGCTATTTTTGTAGTGATTTTATAATATACTTATGTTATATTTTTTTTTTTATAAAAAATAATTATATCTGCTCTACTTTGTATTGAGCACTCTTTTAAGAATAGTAATTGTTGGTTATTGGAATTCATTCCGTATATACCAATTATATACTTGGATACATATATATATATATATATATATATATATATATATATATATAAAGATGTTTATACAGTAAAAATAAGAACGAAAATAAGTATTACAAAATATACAATGGAGAAACAATTACGTTAATGAATGTTGGGAATAATGAATAACAGACTTACGTGAATGGAGCGGCGATTTCGACCGGGGACTCCTAAGGCGCGAACACCTCATTCTCCTCCGCTTTTAGTAGTCTTCGATTTGCATTGGTGGAAGAGTTGAGGGCAGAGGTATGTTATAAAAATCCCTTCACCTCATACTCAAGAGGCTTTTGGACGACAGCGAAACAAGTTGTTATTGTTCCTGTCTGTTATTACTGTAGTTACCTGACCCTAGCGGAGAGGGCCGCAAACGAAAGGCGTCTTCTTTCGCAACCCGGACATTCACTAGTTATCACCACGCTGGTCTTTTCGCTCAAATTCATTTTCCACATGAACGAACACGTGAGCACATGTAAAAAATGAACATGCGCGCGTTTATAACTGAATTAAGAACGGCAAAAAAAAAGCACCAATATAAAAATTGAAAAAAAAACAAAAAAACAGCCACCATTGGAAATATTTAATACACGAATCAAGAAAATTGAACACATTGTCAGGAAACTATGGAGTCGGTGACAACTGATATGTACAATTACGGATTCTTATAGTAAGTAATTATTCTGTATTCAAAAATAAAATTTATATATATATATATATATATATGAAGAAAATATCTGGAAAAACAAACAAAAATCCTTAGAATGTGATTATGTTGTTTTAATATGAATGAAATGTCGACGTCTGACGTTTCGGTTTAATAACCTTCTTCAGGACAATATTCATTAAAAATACAATACAATTAACATAATCAGTATAACTCGACGAAAACGATGGACATAAAAAACAAGTCTTATCCAAAACAGATGAAAGAAAATTTTAAATGATCAGCTTTCCGTTTGAGCGTTGTCACGTTGTCGTCAAATGGGCGACGCTTTCAAAACGTATTCTTAAAGTTTTATAAAATTTGATTCCGATGGAAAGCAGTTCGTTGTAGGAATACGCGGAGACTAGTAGATTCTTGTATCTTCGGATAAGCATGCAGTCCCCCATGTAATAAAATGAATTCAGGTTTGTATTTCTAGTGGACAGTATGATAAGCAAATATTTTTTCTGTCGGATTTATATCCATTTATATTTGTTTATCATATATATATATATATATATATATATATATTCCAAAATTATAACATAAGCATGTTATAGCATCACGACAAAAATAGCCATTTCCTTCCAAGAGTTCTGGTGTCTTACCAAGAGATAATGGTGAACACCAACACGATCACTTGATAAGACACCAGAAATATTGAAACAAAAGGGCTATTTTTGTAGTTATGTTATAATATGCTAATGTAATAATCTTTGAAGAAATATTATATGGTCTACTTTGTATTAGGTACTTTAAAAAAAAAAATTTTTTTTTGGTCATCAGAATTTTATCCCATCTATGCCAACCCTGTAATCATATATATATATATATATATATATATATATATATATATATATATATATATATATATCTGATATCCCCTGACGAGTGGATGGGATAATTGCTGGAGGCTCCATCTATGAAATTCTATAATCGGGATGCTGAAGGCAACATCAATCATCTAAGTGACAAATTTTACATTTGCATTAACTCTCTTTTTTTAAAATTTATTTTACACATATATATATATATATATATATATATATAAATCTATCAAGAGACAGTTTATGTGTATATATAAAGAGAAAGAATATATATATATGTGTGTAGATATATATGTATAAAGAGAGAGATGTGTTCATATAAATATATATAGAGAGAGAGAGAGAAAGAGAAAGAGAGAGAATATATATATATATATTCAGAGAGAGAGAGAGAGAGTGTGTGTGTGTGTGTGTGTGTGTGTGTACAGGCCCAGGCTGTTTTTAAAAGTCAGGAGAAAAAAGATGTGGACAGAAACGTTTCCACACGTTCTCTTTCTGTGCATGGCCTCATATTTTTTCACTTGCGTTTTTTAATTGCTCATTAGAGAAGTCCTCTAATGAGATGCAATCTTTTCTGCCAACTGAAGCGTGGAAAATAAATCCAATTTATAAAAAAAAAATCCACCCTTGAAGGAAAGCAAAAAATATTTAAAAAAAAAGCATATACCAGATCAGAAACAACACCAGTATGATAAAAATAATTCCAATTTAACACGAAACAAAACGGGCAGCTCTATCAGCAATTTCGGTTGCTATTGACAGAATCATCAAAATTGCTGTCTTGAAGATTTCTCTGTTCGGCTCCGTGAGGATAGAGACTGAATGACGTTGAAAGAAAGAAATTGATAAGCTGGGAATTTGTCACGGGTAACGGGTTGACGAGTTACAAAATAAAAGGCGCATCCTGAAATAGTTATTTCGCAAGCTGGGTAGGTGATAGTTAAGCATTTTCTGGAGAAATACATCGGGGGACAATTTTCTTTGCATCAGTTCCTAGGTGTTCTCGTCATTAGTTTTTATTCCTTTTTTTTGTGGACAGAATTTGAAGAAAAGTAAACAGAAAATAGTGTTAACATTTCAATATTAACATTAATATATTGACAGAATTATTTGTCTAGGGTTATAAGTATGACAGGCTAGCAGTAATACGTTCATGATGTTGCTATCGAAAAAAACACCCAAAAAAAACTGTAGTTAAAGCATATGCCAGACGAGTTCCACACGCCGAGTTAAGTGCTCAACTAATAATGGAAGTTATCTTTTTATTTCTAATTCAACCGTGATGGAACTAACAGTTGGAAATTACGCTGAAAAAAAAACACAGTGTGGTGATGAAAAGCAATAAAAATATGAGCGAGGAAAATGGATAATAAAATAATAATAATAATAACATGTATATCACTCCTGAGTGATGTGGCTAACAGCAAGTATTAATAGAAAATAAATAATAATAAAGAATATATCGACCCAGATTTTGGTGATAAAAACATATATTGTAATATTGAATAAAAACAATGATAGAAAATAATAATAATGAACAATGTATGAACTCAATATCTGTCTATATTTTTGAGATGAAGTATTATGTACATTATTTACATTATTCGGAATAATTTCCACCTCTTTATTGCCATACAACGTTTCGGCCGTTGTATTCTCCGGCCTTCTTCAGGTGGATCGAATTTCGAATTGAACCTTTTATTTCGCTCACTTTCGGGTTGACTGCTCTAGTTCTACGTGACATGACAGGAGCCAAAGTGTGTGAGTTCAATATCTGGTTAAGGCGGTGGAGAACTTTGAGAGGGGGATTAACAGGAGATAACTGATACCTCCTAACAGGACCGATTGTATTGCAGACCTTTCTCTGGAGTATCTGTCTATATTTCTGAGATGAAGTATTATGTACATTATTTACATTATTCGGACTATTGTCCTCATCTTTGTCGCCATATTTATTACAACGTTTCGACCATTGTACGCTCCGGCCATCTTCATGTGGATGGAATTTCGAACTGAACTTTTTATTTCGCTCACTTTCGGGTTGACTGCTCTAGTTCTACGTGACATGACAGCACCCAAAGTGTGTGAGTCCAATATCTGGTTAAGGCGGTGGAGAACTTTGAGAGGGGAATTAACAGGAGATAACTGATACCTCCTAACAGGACCGATTGTATTGCAGACCTTTCTCTGGAGTATCTGTCTATATTTCTGAGATGAGGTATTATGTACATTATTTACATTATTCGGACTATTGTCCTCATCTTTGTCGCCATATTTATTACAACGACGTTTCGGCCATTGTACGCTCTAGCCTTCTTCAGATGGTTGGAATGTCAAACTGAACCCTTTATTTCGTTTACTGGGGTAGACTGTTCTATTTCAACGTACCATGTTTAATGGATGTCAATTAAATTTCCCTCTAAAATTTCTCCACTGCCGTAACCGGGTATTGAACTCACACTCCTTGGGTTCTGTCACTGGATCTAACCAATGCCTTTATCCACTGTGCTATGTGTCCTTGTAATAAATATGGCGACAAAGATGAGTACAATACACTGCATGCTAAATTATTATCGAGATAACTTTTTTCTGATATTTCAAAAACCCTACAATCAATTCACACAAATGTCGGTAACACAGACCTGCGCAATCACTGAAATTTTCGTCATGATCTGCGCAATGTAAACAAACTGGCGCCGTATTTGTTATCAGCACGGTGATTTGAGAGTGCCAAATTATTAGAAAAGTGTAAGAATTTAGTGAAAAGATGGGTCGTAAAAGCAGTTTAAGTGATGCTGAAAAGAAAACTATCACCTCTGAACTCTCAAAAAGCAAATCTACCCTAGAAATTTCTAAAATGATAGGGAGGTGTCATCAAGAAAAAAAGCTCACCGCCGACCCTACACAAGTACGCAAAAAGGCAGATAAAGGCGAGCCGAGGGTTATTTCATGTCTTCTCATGTCACGACTTAAACGAGAGGCCACGAAGGACCCTGGACTTACCAGTCAAGAGTTTTCAGTCGCATTGGGGACCCTACTGTGTCTAAAAGTACTCGGTGTCGGTATATGAGGGAAATAGCAACAACAGTCAAACATGTATAGAAGCCTCCGTTGACGGGAAATCACATTCAAAATCGATTGAAATGGGCCGAGGACAATATGAAGATTGACTTCTCTAATGTTTTGTTCACAGACGAAACTCGAGCAACATTTGATGGGGCTGATAGGTGGGGCAAAGGCTGGGTAATGAACGGACAGAATCGCCATCAGCATTTGAAACGCCAACAAGGCGGTGGAGGCATAATGATCTGGGGTGTTATTTTTGGAAAAACATTAGTGGGCCCATGGAGAGTACCAGATGGCGTCAAAATGACTGCTTATACATACATAGCGTTTATGAAGGAGCATCTTGAACCGTGGATGAAAAGGCAAAGACTTGCCTTCAGAAGGGCAATTGTTTTATGCAAGATAATGCTCCCTCACATGCTGCTCACAAGACTACTGAATATTTGAAACAGTTAGGCTTCGATGGACCGCGAAAAATGAAGTAGCCAGCAAATTCTCCGGATTTCAACCCAATCGAAAACCATTGGAGCATCATGAAGCGAAGACTGTACGTCAACGGACGACAATTCAGGAGCAACGCTGAGTTGTGGGAAGCAATTCTTGACATATCTCGCGGCATTACAGCAGATGATATCCTACAATTAACAAATTTTATGGATCGTAGACTTCGTCAAGTAATTTAAAAACTGGGAAAGCACACTCCCTATTAATTTGTTTATAACTGTGCCTTTGTTTGTATCTGTTATTATTTGTTTGATTATCTTATTTATTATGTTCTTTTGATCATAAACATTCACGTGCAACATTAATAAATTGTTTTGTTTGCTCAATTCTGGGAATTTTACTAAACCTTTCTAATAATTTGGCACTCTCAAATCACCGTGCTGATAACAAATATGGCGCCAGTTTGTTTACATTGCGCAGATCAGTACGGAGAATTCAGTGATTGTGCAGGTCTGTATTGCCAACCTTGTGTGAAAATTTTGTGTGAATTGATTGGAGGGTTTTTGAAATATTAGAAAAAAAGTTATCTCGATAATAATTTGGCACGCAGTGTAGTCCGAATAATGTAAATAATGTATCAACTCATATTGCGATGATTGAAATATATACAATAAGATTGAATAAAACATGATAACAATGAAGAATGTATTGACACAAAATGTGACAATGAGAAGCATATAGACATACATATATATTCATTTATTTTTTCATCAACAGACAGGCTGTTTCGCTGCATCACAGCTCTTTAGTGTGTGTAAACGTCCGATTACTTCTCGTCGGGATCGAAACCAGACTGATTTAGCATCAGTCAGAGATCCTACCCCTAGGCCATCGACGCACAGCAGAGGGAAAGGGAAATTTTAACATTTTCTATATCAAATACGACAGTATCCTGGAAATCAGTTAATTTATAATGTTTAATTTATAATATGTATGCTCTGTAAATTTACATTGAGCACTGTTTTGTAAAAATAATAAAAATATATCAATAAGAACACCGGATTACATATCTTACTGTTCTTCCCTTTTTTTTACTATATAATATATATATATATATATATATATATATATATATATATATATATATATATATGTGTGTGTGTGTGTGTGTGTGTGTGTGTGTGTGTGTGTGTGTGTGTGTGTGTGTGTGTGTGTGTCAGCAGTCAATATACCACATAAAACCCTTGAGCGCTTAGCCTTGGAGCGGGTAGAATGTTTTAGTGGACTCAGCAGTTTTCAATCTGCTTGTCTGAATCATCTTCAAGAATTGAGAGCAAGGTGTAAAAGGTCAGCCAATTTAACAGTGATCCTATCCCACAATCCTCACTCTTGATCCATACGTGACCTCCTTTATAAATCACTAACGGGTCATAAGTGCCACTTATGATTATCGCACAAAATTTCATAACTGAAAGAAGTAAGCTCTCAGATCCTCATACGTCGAAACCGACGGGAGAGTCCATTATATATATATATATATATATATATATATATATATATATATATATAAGAAGATTCACTCTGTACAAAACTCGGGAACCACTCGGCTCAGGTTATGCAGAAAGGTTAACGTTAGTCTTGAATAAGTTAAGATTTTAGTGATCGGGGAAGCACCCTCTTGGGAGTGCATTACACAGAGCAATAGTACGCCGGTAGAACTCAAGAGGTTAGCTAAAATGTGCGTGACATGGAAAGTCTTAGCTGGGAAGGTTAGAACGCGTGAAAATAAAGAATGTAGTTAGTCTGAGCAATTTCCATGGAAGTAGCGATGGAACAGCAAGAGACTTGGGATGTTTCGTCTGTGAGACAGATGTTGTAGGATAGAAAATAATTTGTCACCCACAAGGATATGTAGACGCTTTTGAACGTGTGGACTGGGCAGCTCCTGCGCAGATATGACGGCAGTACTTCATATTACCGAATAAAACTCGTATTAGAAAAATAGTAATAATGACTACATCAAAACAGATACAAATTGCGATGGATAAATTGTCGTCTAAATGACGCAAAAAAATGAAATTAACTCTGACATACCATTTTAACAGATATATATTGCACAAAATAACACAAAAAATCTTGAAATACTAAAGAGTAAATGTATTCAATAAAATCGCTATTGGCTTCAACCACAGCCTCCAGACAACTTCGGAATATCTTGCAACCATTCTGGACGGTTGCCTTGTTTAAGTTGGCGAATTGTCTGACCCCGAAGAAGAAAAAAAATTATGCGAGAATTGTAATAGAAGAAACTGTTAGTATAGAACATGCTGTTAAATCTGACCATATATAGGGTGCGATGAATAAATTGTCGTCTAAATGACGCAAAAAATGAAAATAACACTGATATCCAATTTTAAAAGATATATTTACCAAAATTACACAAAAATATATGGGCTGAATTCTGGGCAGTCAGATGGCTAAAGAATGTAGTTAGTCTGAGCAATTTCCATGGAAGTAGCGATGGAACAGCAAGAGACTTGGGATGTTTCGTCTGTGAGACAGATGTTGTAGGAT
>CAHIKZ030001868.1:2162500-2205000 GCA_903632075.3 Acanthosepion pharaonis
AGAGGAACAGTGAACAAAACCAATAAATGAAATCGAACGTTAGCGTTTTCTTCGGGACCCAACCCTTGTTCCGAATTCCGACTAGAACAAAGCTTACATCTTCACGACCCAGGGCTTAACTTAGGGTGCTGGGAAACAAACAGGGCTTCAGATCACGTCACGTCATTTTAGCCGGCTAGCGTCTGACAACGTGCGAAAGAGTGTTGGCGGTGCAACCTTTATGCACGACCCGAAGGCATTATGAGGTGACAGGATGAAAAACGAATAGAGCTTGTGTCTGAATAAGATTTGGAAAAGAATCTATACATAACCCTTATCGCTCAACACACACACACACACACACACACACACACACACACACACACATATATATATATATATATATATATATATATATATATATATATATATATATATATATAAAAATGAGTGTGTTTTATTTTTGGAAACCAATTCTTCTTTCATACATGTTTCGCTGAATAAGATGGTTTTTTTTACAAAAATTTGATTAAATACGGCAGGCAAGAAAGATTTAATTAATTTTTTATTTTGTTTTTCCAACACCCTTATATTTATCCCTTTTGTAGGAGTAAGGGTAATTTCACCATTATTTTTCTTTTCCCTAAGCGCTTTCGTTCACTTCGTTAGACAATTTAAAACTGAGTTAGGTGTTTTTGGTGTTGTTAGTTTTCCTCATGTTTTGACTGTTTAAGCTGTACTTTTGGAGGTTGGAGTAGTGTTCGAATAGAAGCATTTATTTCGAGACGTGGACGCGCCTGGAACTTGTGTGAGCATGTTGTTACTTTTTTTTTTAAATTAACATTCCGTTTACACTGTTAAATAAGGTGAGGTCGATATCGGTGAGAGATGTTTAATATATCAGGTCATCCCATAAGTTCTGTCCGAATTTTCCCTTTTTTTTTAAATGAACGAAATTTAAATTTTATAATGTCTAATGGAGCTGAACATCATTTTTATGTTTAGATGCATTTAAACAATCAAATTTTATTTCAGAGAACAATAAAATTTAATTTTGTTTGATTAAAACCGAAGAAAGAAAGAAGTCTAGAAGACCAGAGGAATGATGCAAATCTTAAAAAAGGAAAAAAAAAAAAACTTATCATTCGTTTGTATTCATGGGTCTGAGAAAACAGTTGCATATAGCTGAGATATATATATCAGGTCATCCCATAAGTTCTGTCCGAATTTTACCTTTTTTTAAATGAACGAAATTTAAAGAGTATTTTATAATGTCTAATGAAGCAGAATATTATTTTTATGTTTAGATGCATTTAAGCTGATCAAATTTTATTTCAGAGAAAAATAAAATTTAATTTTGTTTGATTAAAACCCTGCTAACATGGAAGTACCCAAGAATAATTTGAGGCACATAATGCTTTATGAGTTCAAGAAAGGAAACTCAGCAGCCGAAGCGGCTAGAAACGTTCACTCAGTTTATGGAGAGGAATGTGTGAATGAAAGAACTTGCAGAAGATGGTTTGCAAAATTCAGAGGTGGAGATTTCACCCTTGAATCTGAAGATCGAACCGGACGTCCAGTTGAGTTTGAATAAAAGCTTCTTGAAGCAGCCCTTGAAGAAAATCCTACTGTATCAGTTGAGGAATTGGTAGTGGTTCTCAGTTCAAACCATACAACTGTTCATCGTCATCTTCAACAACTTGGAAAAATTCCTAAATTGGAAAATGGGTGCCTCATGAATTGTCTGAAAACAACCTCAAATCCTGAGTTGACATCTGCTCTTCTCTCCATTCTCGCCAACTTGTTTCACCTTTTTGGACAGACTTGTGACTGGCGACGAAAAATGGATCTTTTATCGAAATGTTAAGCGTCGTAGACAGTGGCTTGGTAAAGGGAAGGACCCTAGCCACAGCCGAGAAGGAACTTCATGGGCAAAAGGTTCTTCTTTCAATCTGGTGGGATCGCCAAGGAATAATCCACTTTGAATTCTTACCACCTAACGCAACAATTAATGCTGAAATATACAGTCAGCAATTAGAGCGTTTGAACCAAGCTTTGAGGAAAAAAAGACCTGCTCTAGTGAATCGAATAGAGGTGATGTTTCATCAGGACAATGCGCGACCCCGCACAGCAAGAATCACGTCACAAAAGATCGAAGAACTTGGTTGGGAGAAAATTCCTCATCCACCTTATTCTCCCGATCTTGCTCCTTCAGACTACCATTTGTATCGTAGCTTACAGAATAATTTGGAAGAAACAGCTTTTGTAACACAAGAAGAGGTTAAAACTGATATTTGTGAGTTCTTCGAATCAAAGCCAAAAGAATTTTACAGAAATGGAATTAGTAAGCTTGTTAATAGATGGAAGGAAGTCATAGATAATCAGGGAAAATACATTGTTGATTGAATCTGTAATTAAATGTAACATTTGGTCACTTGTTTTCTTTATTCAAAATTAGGACAAAACTTATGGGATGACCTGATACATGACATCTCTAATCGCGAAATTATCCCGGCAATATGATTTATAAAGAATATGATTGTTTTCGAGCAGAATGTTTGTTAATGCTCCTTGTAAATCGTAAATTCCTTTTCTGCTGTTTTTTTATATATATATATATATATATATATATATATATATATATATATATATATATATATATATATATATATACACATATTTTTTATATTTTTTTTTAATACTACCACTCATGATAATTAAATCAAAAAGGAAGAACGTGGTAGCTAACCAGTTTCGAAACTCGCTTAACACTCTTAAATCAATATATATATGTTATCAATAAAATGAATGACATATAAAGGAAAAAGCGAATATATATATATATATATATATATATATATATATATATATATATGTGTGTGTGTGTGTGTGTGTGTGTGTGTGTGTATTAGATACAAATGTAAAAGAACGAAGTGTAAGTTTTCAGCTTTCAAAACATTAATTTAAAACATGGCTCAATGCAAAAGTAGAGCCGTAAATATTTATTTATTATGCATTGTTACATTAGAACATGGACACACTACAAAACTGTGCATCTTGTTTCAACGTTAAAGAAATCATCAGGTGCGAAATCACGTTTCTACTAAAATATTCTATTCCGAAATGCAGTTATTGAATCATATCTTCCACTTTCCGTTTCTCATATAAGATTAAAAAAAGTATTTATATGTGGAGAAAGAAAGGGAGCTAAGTGATTAGTAACAGCGAGAGAGTGAGAGAAAGAGAGAGAGAGAAATAAGAGGAAAAAGGTCAAGAAAAGGAAATAAACGCTGAAAAAACGGGGAAGGAGGTGATATAAACTAAGAATGGACAAGTGAAAGAAAGAAAGCAACAAGCAAACAAAGGAAAGAAAGACAGGAAGAAAGAAAGAAAGATAGAATTATTTAACATCTTATAAATAACAAATAATGAACTATCCGGCCTTGATCGCATAAGAAGGCAAAAGACATATAAAAGAGGCAACTTTGTTTCAGTGAGAAAAAGTAATAAGGGAAGATAGAAGTATTTAACGGCTGTTTCTATTTCAAATCTTGTCATTTGTACCCACTTCTTAAAATGACCACCAGCATTCAAATTGATGATTGCTATTGCAATATTTTGTTAATGTTTTTACGCTCAAATATTTAACTATACAATAGGCGAATTTCTACGGATATTTTATAGTCGTAGAATCCGCCACGTGCTTATTCAGTCATTAAGTTAACAATTACGATTCGTCAGAAATTTCAAATAGGAAAATTGTTGAACTTTTCCGAGTTAACACTAGTGAGCACTCGTCTAGAAAAAAAAACTGTTAATAAATCTTTTCACCAGTTTTTTTAAATTAATCTTTTACGCGTAAATCAGTTAATTTCAGTGGAATTAATTCTCTTCCAGCAATTTTTCAGATATCTCCACAATATCCTCCTGTCTCTGGCATATCACGAGATCTGTTGAAGAAAGCGGGTAAGCATTTGAAAAACCGCCTTTCTGTTAGCTATACTATCAGTCAAGTGCCATCCGGTATATTTGTTACCCGTACAATCACCGAAGATAAACAACGTCGAGCCAGGTCAGTACTTAGATGGGTGACAACTTGTGAATACCAGGTGCTGTAAGCTTGAGTGTGAGGATGGTGTAATTGATAATGGCTCGGAATTGTTAATCAGACAGCCGAGTTCCAATTCCAGTTGGGATCGTTATATTCACTTACTCGCAAATACCCTGGGGAAAAGTACAAATCCGACAATCTTCCCCCAAGATATGGATTAAAGAGCAATATAATTGTCACTAAACATTATTATCTAAAAAACAAAAGATCCTATAATCTAAAAATATATTCTGACCTGCAAATCAAATTATACGCGTTACACGCTTGAGCGGTTATGTCTTTTTTCGATTCTTGACTGATTTTCCAGCAGTAAGTTGCCATTTCTTTTTGCGGTAGACTGGTTGATAAACAAGTCTATAGGACCCAGACTATCCTGATATTCAGTCTATATCTGGGGAGAGAAGAGATGGCTTCACACCTTTCCCAAGCGTTCGTCAATAGTTTGTAATATATACCGCGTCAGACAGACTTTCAACGTTGGCAGGCAACGAAGAATAATCAGTGTACATAGTATTTACTACATTATCAACGTCTCAAAGGCAAATCAATATATATATATATATATATATATATATATATATATATATATATATATATATATATATATATATATATATATAATGTATATGTAGACAGCGTATTTTATTGAATATAATATTCCGGGCATATGCAATTATGAAATTACGTGTATAGTTCCCCGTGAGGATTGAACTCACTGAAGAAAAAATTGGTTAAAGAACAAACGCTCCACAACGCAATGATTGATTAAAATAATACTTAATATCGAGATTTTTCTTAAATCTTATAATTATTATGAAAGATATAATTTTTAGTTTAAACCATATAATTATGATGAAAATCATGTTTAAGATTTTTTAAAATCTTATAATTATTATGAAAAACAGCATTATGATATTGTTTCTTAAATCTTATAATTATGATGAAAAGCATGTTTAAGACTTTTTCTTAAATCTTATAATTATTATGAAGGACATGTTTAAGTTTTTTTCTTAAATCTTATAATTGTAATGAAAGACATGATTTTTTTCTTAAACCATAAAATTATAATTAAAAACATGTTTAATATTGTTTGATAATGGTATAATTTTTATCAAAAACATAATTACGATATTGTTTCTTAAATCTTATAATTATTATGAAAAGCATGTTTAAGATTTTCTCATAAATCTTATAATTGTTATTAAAGGCATTATTTTTTTCTTAAACCTTATAATTATAATGAAAAACATGTTTAAGATTTTTTTCATAAAACTTATAATTGTTATGAAAGGCATTATTTTTTTCTTAAACCTTATAATTATAATGAAAAACGTGTTTAAAATGTTTTAAATCGTCTAATCAGTATAAAAAATATGATTACGATTTTCTTAAAGCTTATTATTATTATGAAAAACATTTGTAAGATTTTTTCTTAAATCTTATAATTATTATGAAATACATAATTTCTTTCTTAAACCATATAATTACAACGAAAGACATGTTCACGAATGTTTAAACTTATAATTACTACGAAAAGCATGTTTAAGATCTTTTCTTAAATCTCATAATTATTATAAAAAGCATGAACTAGACATATATTAAAATATTAATAAATATGTTAATTGCAAACATTTTGTATAACAATGAAAAATATGTTGTTTTTCTTTGAATTATATTTTTCGATACAAATATTGATGTGAGCATCTTCAGTTGCTGAAATATTTTTCTTGAGTTTCGTGTCAACATTGATGAAATTATTTTAACTTAACAAGTTGAATATCGCTTCCCTTCCTATTATTGTGCAATCACTAGCGTCATTTATGGAACGTCTGAATTATAATATTGTGTTCATTTGCTTTCCAAATGCTAAGCAAAGTATTAAGAAACATTTAAAAATCGTTAGAAACAAAGAAAAGTGTACTGAACTGTTATGTAATATGTGTCCTCCAATATTGCAGTGAATGCTGGAAAATTTCTTAACAGATGTAGAAGAGACTTGAAGCAAGTTTAAAATGCTTCAAGAGAAGGATGCTGCGAATACCATAGACTGAACATTTAAGATACGACGAAATTTCAGAGAAACGAGGTCCATAAATTACACTTAAAATCAGAATGACGTATTTGAAATTTCTTGGACACATAATGAGAAAAAAAGGGCTTAGAAAATTTGACACTCAGGGGATATGTAAGGGCAGAGGAAACTACCAGATAAGTTACCTAACGGGCTTTTGTAAACGCTTGGCAGAACAGGCTTTAGGAGAGGAAGCCAAAAAACATTTATTTTGAACTATAAAAGATCCAAAAATCCTGTAGAGCCGTGTTTGTTAACATCACGAAAATGTAAGTCACCTAAAAGATGTTCATCCAAGAATTTTGTTTCTTGGTTAGAGGTAAGATTAAATGTTATAGAGATGGAGTGAATGATGGAAATTATCAATAGCAGATATGGACAAATCTTACAAGAATTTAACAATTGTCTGGACCGTCCAGTTACAGACGACTGAATTTAGAAAAAAACGAAAATAATGGATATAAGAGACTGTGATCTTTTTACGGTGATTCAGATTAATATTCACATCCTTGTTGTATCTGTCATAACCATTAGACCAGTTCGTTTCTCAACCTTCCTCCAGTATCGGATTTTAAGTGTATTTTATTTAATGGACGGTTTAGTCACCATCTTAAATCATTTCGAAAAGTATAACAGAATGGACAGTATTAATACAAATCAGGAAATTGAAAGTTAAAATTTCCGTAGGCACAGCCACTTCAGTAATCGGTAAGAATGAAAATCTATTAGTTCTAATGTGAAATTCTGCAGACAAAGCCAGTTCTGTACTAAGTATGGTTAGTCTCTGACTAAATGGGTTTTAAACTTCCTGATTGCAAAGCTAATCTGGAATTTAATTTGATTACACTTGCCCTATTTGTAGTCTGAAATACTCGCAGACAAAAGCAATTCAGTGATCAGTTTGAATAAAATCTGTCAGTCACGTTTGAAATTTCTGAAGACAAAATTGATCCAGTAGTTATATTTGTTAAAATCTGAATATTTGGGGTTTGAAATTCTTGAAGCCAAAACACGTTAAAAGTCAGTCTGACTCAAATATACCTTATTTGGTGTTTGAAATTCTTTATAACAAAACGCATAGAAGTCAATCTGTTTATAATCTGAATATTTGGATTTTGAAATTCTTGACGACAAAAGAAATTTAGTACTCACAAGCAGCATGGCCCGGCGTTACCCGTGCTTGATTCAAAAATCGTACGACTCATACATCAATCGCTATCATTTGACTTAAAATAGTTATGGCTTTCTTTGCCTTTAAAGGGGTGGCGTTTTCCGTGCTGATGTTGCTACATGCCTTACTTCTTGCCTATTTCACACTGCGAATTTTTTCTAAGTTCTATACTAAACATTAAGTCTGTTACGAAAACCCTACCCCACTCCATAAAACATACCCTTTGCTTTTAAATATAGATCTATGAGATGTATACTAAAATTAATACAATCTCAAATCTTACATTCACTCCATGATCACATCACCTGAGTCCTTGACTATTGCAAAAGTAAAATAGTCGATGATCCTCAAAACCGAAACGTATTGTTCTCTTAATCGGTCGGCTTATCATACAAATCTCCAAGATATAAAGAATCATTGGGACTTTTGACAGACACCAAAGTAATGTAGGTACATCGAATTATTAGCTGAAAAAAAAAGAGCATAGCACGATGAAAAAAGTCCAAAACTTGATAACAACAAAGTTTTATCGTCCAAATTATTATGACGAATTTATCTTAGATTATTTTATTAAATTTTTTAATCCTTTGTAGCACGTTCGAAATTTCACTAAAACATCTTGATTTTGCACTTTTTGTTTCGGTAAAAAAAAAACAATTAATCTGTTAATTCTTGAAAATAACTGTCGAATTTTAATCAAACTTTCTTAGATCTTATTCATTAGGATTTTTTTTAGGAAATTTTGAAAGAAATATTTTGGGTGACGAATTTATTACTACTTGACCCACCGCGATGCGAATGAGTCCGAAATTTTATTGTCGACTAGCAGCATGACCCGGCGTTGCCCGTGCTTGATTCAAAAATCGTACGACTCATACAGCAATCGCTATAACTTGACTTAAAATATTTTTGCCTTTCATTGCCTTTAAAGGAGTGTCCTTTGCCGTGCTGATGTTGCTACATGCCTTACTTCTTGCCTATCTCACACTGCGAATTTTTCTTGTTAATGTCCTACGAAACATTAAATCTGTTACGAAAAAAAAATAAACAAAATGAACACAAAACGATCAGCTTTATAAAAAGGACTCGTAATTGGAAAAACCGAATGAAAAAGGAATGTTAAGAACAAATAATTTTCACACCCAACCCAGTTCTGCGGAATCAGAATCAACGTTGAGTTTAAGCAATCGAATGAGCCAATTGGAGTAGAGTGCCATGCAGATTAAACTTTTTCCCACATGTGACGAATGCAGCTATCGATTTTTTTTTACATGCTAGTTAACATTCGTGTCAGTCAACTGTTGGCTCTCACGCTGGCCAATAGAATCTTCCTGCCTATTCGTGGCAGCCAGCTAGCTATAGGCTCTCACTCTGGCTTATAGAAAATGGCCGCAAACTACATGAAAACTGCCGTAGAAGCATGAAAAAATCGATTATTTCTACTATCGATGGGAGTTGGGAAATGTAAAGTCGGTCTTGGCTTTCCCGATAACTTGGAGCATGTGCATGTAAATTATGGTGCAAATCCGTCGAAAATTGCGGCCGTGCATTCGTTACACAAACACACACACACACACACACACACACACACACACACACACACACACACACACACACATCCTGCCTTTTATAGATTTTTGGTTAAACTCTGAATATCTGGAGCTTGTAGTTCTTGATGACAAAAACAATCTAGTAGTTAGTCTGATTAAAATCCGAATATTTGGTGGTTGAATTTGTTGAAAATAAAAGGAATGTGGTATTTATTCTGATAAAAATCTGAATAAATGGAGTTTTCATTTTTGAAAGATAAAAGTAATCTAGTTGTCATTTTGATTAAAATCTAACAATTTGGTGTTTGGATTTCCTTAAAAAATACATTACTCAAATTGATTAAGAAGCCGAAATTCCCTAGATATTAAAAGAATTTATCTCAGAATCAAAAGTATAATTTTTCTCAACACAATTTATCCAAAATAATTAACGAAAACAATGCTAGCACCTAATGGATAAGCATCACCAGTATTTTATTATTGGATAACACAGGCTATTAAAAGAATTCCTATCATTATTAGGGAAATATTTGCTAACACAATCTCTCGGTTTGAGTAAAAAGTGACGAACTCTAAGCAAAATTATTGCACTCCATAGATTAGCTATGGAAAACTCTATATGTTATAAAAATACATTTTCAAACGGATCAGTTAAAAGGTTTATTTTTTTTTAATTAAAATTGTCCTCAGGGTCAGGTTTTTTGTTCAATTGATCCACAACTAATATATGACTTCGTTTGGATTAATACATCTGCTGCTGATAAGAGAATTTGGATTAACACCTTCAAGACAATTTTGGATTAATCTGACAAAGATTTCATCTTTGATATGAAAACCACGGTTGTTTTTCACGCTAGTGTTCATTCCTTGATGGCCACAGGCTATCGTTTGCTTGTGATGTTGATGGACGACAGATGTCCCTTAATTAATTATGGATATGCTAATGAGCTTTCACGTTGGTTTTATGAATTTCAGGCCCTTCTTTTTGTTTCTCCTATGGACGCAAAGTCAATTTGTGATGATTTGATTTTCATCTTTCCCGCGTCAGCATTTTTTTTTTCAATTTTTCAACGTTTAGTTATAATTTTTTATTATTAAACCTAACTTAAAAAAAAATGGAAATCATTTAAAAGATTCTAGGGGGACAGCATTTTTGTAGTTTTAATACGCTGTTGTCTCAACGTTCATGCCAATCGACTTTGTTTTGAAGAGGACTGGAAAAATGGAAGCTTGGCCGAGAAACAATATTTGTAATAAAATCAATGGATAATTAAAAAATATTGTATGGGCTCGAAATTATCTCCCCTTCAATCGTTCACAGATCTTCCTTTAATACTTTTTTTATGGTGTCTCTTTTTGAATAAGTCTTACTTCATTCTTTTTTTCATTTCCTACTTTTTTTTTTTTCAAAGTTTCTTCCTTCCTTTAATTCTTGCTTCTCTCAAATGTTCTTTTTCTCCCTTGCTAAAAATATATAAAAAGATAAGATTTAAGACGGAAAGAAATGTGTAAGATATAAAGAGAGACGCTAAGAAAGAAAATAGAAAAAGAAAGAAAAAAATGTCTTCAGATGTACAAAAAAATAATGTTGAAGCAGTTGAAGGAAAAGAAAGGAAAATTAAAAGAATATACGAAAATGTTTTCGAACAAGAGGAAGAAAGAAACGAGTTCAGCCCAAAAAAAGTAAGAAAGGAAGAAAGAAAGAAAGAAAAAAAAGAAAGAGAAAAAGAGAAACAAGAATTGATCCTTTACTTCTGTTTATTTTTTTTTTTTTGGTTTCTTTCTTACGAGAATTTTCTTTTCTTCCTTCTTTATTCTTATCACACTTTTTTTTTTATAAAGAAAGGTGGTGAAAATGAAAGTGTAACTAAAAACATGGTGCATAAAACGAAGGAAGAAAGAAAGAAGGAAAAAAGAAAGAAATATAGGAAGGAAGGGAGTGATAATAATATGAAAAAGTTGAACGAAATGGAAGGGAAACGATGGGGCAGGGAAATACAAAGAAGAAGGAAAAAAGAAGGGGAAAGAAAGAAGAAAAAAGAAAAGAAATATTTTATAATGATGACAAATATGTTAAATTAAGAAAGAAAGAAAGAAAGAAAGAAGGGAAGAAAGGAAATAAAAAACAAAGAAAATAAAAAAGGAAAAACAAATGAAAATGAAAGTAGAAACATAAAAAGAAACTTTCAGTAAGAGAATAAGAAAGAAAGAAAGAAAGAAAGAAAGAAAAAAAGAAAAGGAAATAAAGAACAAAGAACAATAAAAAGTAAGAAAGAACAATAAAAAATAAAAAAGGAAAAACAAATGAAAATAAAGGGAGAAAGAAAGAAACAACTTTCAGCAAGAAGGAAAGAAAAAGAGAAGAAAATAAAATAAAGAACAAGGAAAATAAAAAGTAAGACAGAAAAAAATGCAAAATAAAAATGGAAATAAAATAAAATAAAGATAGAAAGAGAATAAAAAATAACAACTTTCAGCAACAGAATAAAAAGTGATAGAACGAAAGAAAGCAAAAAGAAAGAATGTTTTCCGAAAGAGAAATAAAAGAAATCTTTTAGCTAGAAAGAGAGGAGGAATTTTTCCGAAAAAAAGAAAGACAGCATTGTGTTAATGGAAAGTACAATTCTTTGATGAAAAAATTAAGGAGAGCGAAAAAAAATGAAGAGTTAAATGAAAATAAGTGAAAGAGTTGAAGGATAAAAAGAAACCAAAAAATCAGCAAAAAGACAAATAAAAAAAAAAATGTTTTGCATGCTTAATAAAAAAGGAGAAAAAAAAAACCTGTAACCGGGAAGAAGATAATTACGATGGTGTGGGCATGGCGAGGGAATAACTGAAACCCCTTGAAATATGAATAAAATGAAAGGTGGAATAGAAAGGATTCCAATATATGAAACGGAAACGCCCAAAGGAAAGAAAAGAAAAGGGCAAAAATGAAAAGAAAAAGCAAGAAGGGGAAAAAGAAAAAAAAAAAAGAAAAAAAAAGGAAAGGAAAAGATACAAAAGAAAAAGAAAGAAAATTTTAAAAAAGAAAATAAAAATAAATAGAGAGAGAGAGAATGGAAAAAGAAAGTAAATGAAATTACATAAAAGAAATACATAAATTATATAAAGAAAAGAAAAAAGAAAAGAAATTGAAGGAAAAGGAAAACATTTTTTTTATTCACCCTTCGGCTTTGATTATCATTTATTATTATTATTATTCTTGTGAATTAGATATTGAGAGAATTCATTTTTTCTTTTGTATTATGAGAGTTTCGCGACGGAAAATATACAAAGGAGGTAGAAACAAGACATTATTATTATTATTATTATTATTATTATTATTAATATTATCATTATTATTATTATCATTATTATTATCATCATTTTCATTATTATTATCAATATTATCATTATTATTATAATTATCATTATTATTTAACATTTACCATTATTATCATTATTATCATTATCCTTATTATTATCATTATTATCATTATTATTATTATTATCATCATCCTTATTATTATTATTAAAATTATTATTATTATTATTATTATTATTTCTGCTATGGACACACACCTCCCAAGTCTGCGGAAAGACCTAGGTCGTGGTGTGTTGTTATGGCCACAAAAATTGAAATTATTATTATTATTATTATTATTATTATTATCATTATCATTATCATTATTATCATTATTATTATTATTATCCTTATTATTATTACCATTATTATTACATTATTATAAATATCATTATTATAATTGTCATTATCCTTATTATGATTATTAAAATTATTATTATTATTATTATTATCATTATTATTATCATTATCATTAATATTATCATTATTATCATGATCATTATTATTATTATCATTATTATTATTAGCATCATTATCATTATTATTATTATCATTATTATTATCATTATCATTATTATTATTATTATTAATATTATTATTATCATTATTATTATTATTATTATTATTTCTGCTATGGACACACTACCTACCAAGTCTGCGGAAAGACCTAAGGCAGGTCGTGGTGTGTTGTTATGGCCACATTTCATGTTAATTTTTTTTTTTTTTTTTTTTATCTCCGATGAAGTTGCTAGCGTTACATAGACAAAGTTCTCCTTGTGTGTGTGTGCTGTACTTAATAAGACAATTTTCTGTATGTCTCTTAAGCTGGGGTTTCAGGGATTCTTTCAATGTGTTGTTTTGTTCCATTTTTTATAATTCCAAGTGCACCTATTACCACTGGTATTATTCTTGTTTTCAATTTCCACATTTTTTCTATTTCAATTTCCAGGTCTTTGTATTTTGATAGTTTTTCAAATTCCTTGGTTTGCTATGTTACAATCCGCTGGACAAGCCATATCAATTAGTAGGCAAGTTTTTTCTTTCTGGTTTTTGACAATAATGTCCGGCCTATTTGCTTCAATTTTTCTGTCTGTGTGGATGGTATAATCCCATAGAATGGTGACATCTTCTATTTCTGTAACCGGCGCTGGCCGATGTTCATACCAGTGTTTGCTTACACATTTTCCAAAGTGTTTGCATTGTCCAGTGTAAGTATTGCCCCACTCTATCGTGACGATTTTTATATTCATTTGGGGCAAGTATAGAACATCCTGAGATTAGATGGTCTATTGTTTCTTGGTATTTGTCACAGAACCTGCATTTTGGATCCACATTATTATGTATGATATTTGCCTGAAAATTCCTAGTGAAAAGACTCTGGTCTTGCGCTGCAAGAATAAAGCCTTCAGTTTCAGACTTTAATCCAGATGCTCGTAACCATCGATGAGTATTAACTTTATCAACATTGGGTTTATTTGCACGTTCTGGATATTGGCCATGCAGAGGTTTGTCTTGCCAGCGTTGTTTCATCTGTTCAAGGGCTTTATCCTTGGCTTTTTTTTCATATCTTTTGCTGCAATAGTTGGTTCTTGGCTTCTGTTTTGATTTACTACAGAATCTACTAAATGTAAATGTTGTTTGTATTTACTGCCTTCTTTTATTATTGAATATTTTTTCTTTCTGTTTTCATGTTGTTTCACTAATTTTATCATCCAGTCATTTATTTGTTTCCATGTAAGTTAGTAAGCCAATAGTTGTTGTCTTGTATGACAATTCTAGCTGAATAAGACCTCTTCCACCTTCTTTACGGGGTATGTATAGACGGTCTACATCAGCCTTTGGATGATGCATCTTATATAGAAAAAAGCTTTCTTGTTTTAGAATCCATTTGTCTGATGTCATTTAGAGTCCAGTTCAAGATGTTGAAACTATATTGGACCACTGGGATGGCAAGGTTATTAATGGCCATAATTCTGTTCTGAGAATTCAATTCAGTTTTTAATACCAGTCGTACCCTTCTATAGTACTCTTTACGCACTATTTCTTTCATTTTCTTATGGTGAATTCCTTCACTCTCATTTACACCTAGGTACTTATAAGCTTCTCCTTGTTCTAAATCTTTTATTGTTACAGCAGGGTCTAAACTAATAGAGGAAGTTTGTTGTAGCGATCCTCGTAAAACTGTAGCTTTAGCACATTTATCCAAATTGAATTTCATTCAATGTCTTCACTGAAGCATTTTACAGTTTGCAGAAGACCTTCCAGCTCATTGTCATTCCTAGCATACAATTTTAAGTCATCCATGTAAAATAGATGGTTTATTTTCTTTTGAGCTATTTTGTAACCGCATTCTGTCTTGTTAAGTTGGCTGGTTAATGCTATAAGTGATATGCAAAATAATAAAGGAGACAAAGAGTCACCTTGAAATATTCCTCTATTGATGTTTATTTCGCCAGACTTATAGGTTCCATTTTATGATTGAGGTAAAGTGTAGTTTTCCATATCGACATACATTGTTTGATGAAATTGATGATAACGGGTGATACCTTGTACATACTTAAAGACTTTAAGATCCAGGAATGTGGTACACTATCGAATGCTTTACGATAATCTATCCAGGCAATACTAGATTTTTTTCCACGGAAGCAGTTTTCCAGGATCATCCTATTAATAAGTAATTGGTCTTTACATCCGTAGCAGCCTCGTTTGCACCCTTTTTGTTCAAGTGGTAGTATGTCATTTCTTTCCAAGAAGAAATATGTCTGTTTTGTTAAAATAGATGTTAACAGTTTGTATGTTGTTGGAAGACATGTAATTGGTCTATAGTTTTTCGGAATATTTGTGTCACTATTTTTGGGTAGAAGAAAGGTAACTCCTTTTTGGTCATCCATGCAGGAATTTTAGTTGGATCGGTAACCATTTCTTGAAGTTCTTTGGCGAGTTTTTTTGTGCTGTATTTAAATAATATAGCCAGAAGTTAGAATTTTATCTATTCCTGGAGATTTCCAGTTGTGTGCTTTTTTCAGTGCACATTTAACATCTTCTTCTGTGATTCCTGCCCATGTCTGTTCTGGTTTTATTTTTCATTCGTTCTAACTCTTGCGCAATCCAATCTGCCTCTTCGTTGTGTTCTTTAGGGCAAGCCCATATTTTTCCCCAGAACTGTATAACTTCTTCCATTTTAGGGGGACTGTCACTTCAATTCTTTGTTTACCTATTTCCTGTAAAATTTCTTTGCATCGGTTTGAAAGATCTTGTTCTGTCTATAGAATCTTGATCTTTTCTCGTAGCGTCTTATTCTTTGAGCCTTCAGTTGTATTGTTTGCTTTATTTTTCTTTAGTTGATAGGACTTCATTTTCATTCCTGATATTGTATTTTCTTTCGACTCTTCTGCCTTTTCTAGTTCTTACATTTACTCCTCTTGCTAGTTCATCGAGTACTGATAATTCACTTCTAAGGTGTTCAATTTCTTTTTCTATTTTTCTTTTCAAGGTGGATCTTCATGTCTGTGAGACTGCCTTTTTTTACTTTGATGTTCAGTTTATTTGTTGCTGCTATTGCTGATGCATATATTGCTTCATTGAGATTTATATGAGTGTCTTCTTCATCCAGAATCAATTTGAGTGCTGCATTATAGAGCTTAATAGTTTTGAGGTTATGCTTTGTTGGTTTGTAATTTTGGGAGTTGTTCTCGTTCCTCCATTGCAATATTCTGTATCTGACTTATATGGCTCATGATTTCATCCTTGGCTTCTTGTATATTAATCTTGTTTTCTGTGAAATAATTCTGTTCGATGAATTTTGAACTCGTTTTATTACCGTCTTGTGACTGACTAAGATCATACCTTTCCAACATTTCTAAATTTTCAGCATTATCTTCACAGTGATTTGTGTGTATTTCGGTTTTTTCATTATGACCTGAGGCTTGTGTGATGTTACTACTTTTTTTTTTCCCGATTCGGTTCCTTTTCATGTTTTGTTGGTTCATCTATTCTTGTTGCAATTCTTTTTATTTCATTAATTTCAGCCTCTGTCAATCGGTTATTTCGCATGATGTCCCTTCTTACATTATTATCATTATTATTATCATTATTATTATTAGTATCATTATTATTATTATCATGATCATTATTATTATCATTATTATCCCCATTATCATCATTATTATTATTATTATTATTATTATTATTATAGTAGTAGTCGTCCAGACATGGTGATTAATTACAACAGATATAAGAGTGCTCTCCTATAAAAATTAAACCAATTAATTATTATAAAAACTTAAGTAAATATAAAGATTTTGGATTTGAAGTCCAACCGCTAAAGATATTATTTAACAGACATAATGCCCCCACCATATTAAAATCAATTTAATGATTAAAATAACAAATACTTATTTAATAAAAAATGCAATATTGATTTTGCACATATATATATATATATATATATATATATATATATATATATATATATATATATATATATATATATTTCCAGTTTCCATTTAGCCTTTTGTTTGCGAGAACTATTAACAAATCACAAGGCCAATCGTTTCAAAAAATTAGAATTTGCCTCCGGAAAGAAATATTTACGCATGGCCAGTTGCATGTTGCATTCTCAAGAGTAAGAAATCCTAAGAATTTATTCTTCGCTGTTAAAAAGGAAAAAAAAAAGAAAATTTCTTAAACAATAGTGTTTACCATAAATTCCTACAAAGTTAAGTTAAATTAATGAAATTATTAATCTGGGAATTAGGGGTTTTGTCAAAGTATTTTCCCAAACAAATCAGCTTATTCAAATTTCATCGAATGGTTTGCGAAATTGACTTACGAAATTATTTACAAAAAAAAAGCTTAACTTAAACAATACTAAATTACCAAAATATTTTAGTTTTATAAATTCCATTATTTACACGCGAATAATTGGCTCAGTCTTTTTTGTTCTTATCACAACATTTCGGTCCATATATAGTCCGGCCTTCATCAGGTGCATAATGGCCGAAATTCGTTTATTTCCGCGGATGAAGAGCAAATAACTCTTCAGCTCTTTTCTGCTACTCATGAAACCATGTCTGCGCCGCTTGTTTGTTTTGGCACCCCACTCGCATAAACTTTAGGGTGCCCCGTGTCACCATGCACTGTTGGGCAGATCGTTGGCTTGTGCTAACATGATTCGTTGGTATTGTCTTTTCAAGGCATTCAACATCTGGATTGTGTTCTATGTGCGATGTTGATGAGCGATAAGATTGGTTGATTCTTCTGGCTTTAAAGCGTTCTAAACATAATACACCTTTCGTTTAATTTATGCTTCCGACTCCATACTGCGCCGACATCCAGCGATAGATTTCCGTAGACTACCCTCCATCTGGTCTTAGAATGCGATCTATAGCGCGTTGTCCCTCTACGGTGAAATCGCTGAATGGAGTGTCCATACGTCTGAACTTGTTCCTCTCCCTGGCCCTCGACTGAACTTTGTAATGCCTATGCACGGCTGGGTACCCGTCCTCACTTTTGTTCTCGCCCGTCAGCGCTCTTTGCTGTTTTTACCGCTAAAATTGTTTTTACTTGCTGATTTACCCTAGTATATTGCGAAAGAACAATCTTGGTCATGGATACACAAAGGACACCTGAAGAGAGGAAAGAAAATTTTCCATTGTCTCGACCCAGGACTTTCCAGAAAAACTCAAACAGTGTTTTTTTTATGCCCATTTAGAGTTCGGTTTTACTATATAATGTCACTGCTTGGATATTAGCTAAAGTCCAAGAGTTAAACTTGATGTGACCTATAATCAGATGCTGAGAGTTATTCTTGAGATCTGTTTGAGACAACATCCAACTAAATAACAGTTCTATTGAAGCATCCATGGTATTTCTACAATAATAAGTGATCGCAGAATGCGCTTTGCAGGGCACTTCTGGGAAGCAAATAAAGAACTCGCGAGTGATCTACTGCTCTGGAGAACCTATCCAAGGCAGAAGATGGACGGATCAACAAGAAATCAACTTCATTGACCAGTTACATTATGACACAGAATACCATCCTAATGACCTTACGATCTTGATGCAGGACCGTGATAGACTCAGGAAAGTCCGAGATAAGCAAGCCCGAATGAAGTAAGTTATTAGGTTGGTGCAAAAATAATGACGTAATAATGTCGTTTTGACGTATTTCTTAACGTCAAAAACGACATTATTACGTCATTATTTTTGCACCAACCTAATATTAAATATTGTCTTTACTTACCGTTTGTTTAAAAAAAATCGCGCTCCTCTGGAAGTCTTATAAAATATCCAACTAAATAAGAGTTCCATTGGCCCATCGTTGGTATTTCTACAATCATAAGCGAACGCAGAATGATCGCACTCTTCTGGAAGTCTTATAAAATATTGAAATGATTTAGTTATGTGCCATGCATGATACACGCTTAGGCGATCATCTATCTTTTCCATACATGAATGACGAGGCAAATTTTTCTCGCAGTATGCTGCTATTTCTTTCTGCGATAGACCAGTTGCCATCGAAGTCTATAGAATCCGGTCTGTCCTGCTATGTACCCATAGTTGGGAGGAGGAGAAGAGGATTCTTCCCTTTCCTGTTATAGTGGAACACACCAATTCTATAGTTAAAAGACACTCCCACCTATAGTAAGTAGGTTTAGTAAGAGTAACGTGGGGGGGGTGTCAGTCAGTTGGTCGATGTCGAACGATGTCGGATACTAAAGTATCAGCGACCATAACAAGATTACTCTGCATAATACCTATTATATGAAGTTCCTACCATTTTGTACGTCGAACTTAGTACAAATACAAGCCTCCACTGTGAAATCACTCCACAACATTTCCCAAGAGTATCAGCACGTAAATGAATATCAGTTAGTTATGTGCCATGCATGATAAACGCTTAGGTGATCATGTATCTTTTCCATACATGACTGACGAGGCAGATTTTTCCCCGCAGTAGGTTGCCATTTCTTTCTGTGATAGGCCAGTTGCCATCGATGTCTCTAGAACGAAAAAGTGTGCAAAACGACCTGGGTTTGACCACGTCTAAAAGTGGTATCAGAAAATGTCCTTAAGAAAAAAATCACAGTATAAAGGGGATATTGACAACCAGATAGACCACTTCATCCAATCAATAAGACCGGATTTCATCACTGGTAATAAGGAAAAAAGAACCTGCCAAATTTTGAACTGGTCTGAGCTGGCTGAATACTGTGTGAACATGAAGGAGAGTAAGAAATAAGAAAAGTACTATGGCCTTGCTCGAGGGCTGAAAAACTATATTGTGCAGAGCAGATAGTTTAACGCTTCTTGTTTGTGAAATGCAGCATTTGAAAAACCTTTGTTGAAAAATCAATCTTCCAACGTTTTCAATACAGGTTCCGTTCCTACAAAGCGTCGTAACGCGACTTCCCGTGTAAGTCAGAACATACCCGGGATTATCCGCGAATAACCACTTACACAACGCCCCTTTACTAACGAAATAATCTAGGATATAACAACATATTTCTCTGAAATATGTTAATAAAATTTGGACTAAAAGAACACATGGAGTATAGAAATATAATACATTTTTATTGCTTGAAAACAATTCAATCCAAGCAAGGCATACATGCCACTAGTATACAAGGAGTTACAGGGAGTGAAATTGAAAGAAACGACTGAGTATAGGGAAGATTGAAGAAAGGACAAAGATGTACGAGATTTAAGGAGAGAGAAGATGGCGATTGAAGATTGTAGTTATCAGGGAAGCAAGTAAATGAAAGGAAGTTCCACAGGCAGGAGGCCCGAGAAACGAAACTCTTACAGTAAAAATGGCATTGGCTTTTAGCAATTTTAACAGTAAAAGAGTGCGATATAGATACCATACTATGAAATACTTTCGAAATATCGTTAAATATTATTAAAAACTATATCGCTTTTTTTTCTATTTCTATTCTTAAAAGACAATTTTCTATGAGAATTGCAAAATATTGGGTAAGTTATGTGCAGCCACTTTATTTATTTATTTATTTATTATTATGAATATAATCATTATTATTATTATTATTATTATTATTAAGGAATACATGATAAAACCTATCACGAAGACCTGTTCCGAAGTGAGTTAGTAAACTTCTTTTGACAAACGAATGCAACTTTCAATTTTGGGGTGATTACATGAAACACAAAATTTTCAACTATATATATATATATATATATATATATATATATATATATATATATATATATATTTAAATATATGATTCCTTCGCTACATAACAGTTTTCATATTTCAAAAACAAGAGCCAAAAACTTCAATATAATTATTAAAATTAAACTGAATTAAAATATCAAACTCTGTTTCATCCTCAAGCAAAATTTTTGGAATCATATTTTTAAAAAATAATTATAATTTATGCTCTACTTATGTATTGAGCACATTTATTTTAAAAATAAAAACAAAAAAATACTAAAGAACTTCGGATTATTTACTTAATGTATTCTTTCCTATTTTTCTATATATTTGCATATATATATATATATATATATATATATATATATAGTGATCCACAGACAGACTTTTTCACTGTATCACAGCTCATCGGTGTGGCTAGACGTCCGGTTGACTCTAGATAGGACGGAAACACGGCTGAATTGGTGTCTTTCGAAGAATCTAGCCGTAAGCCGTTGATATATATATATATATATATATATATATATATATATATATATATATATATATATATATATATATATATATATATATATATGCTTATACCCACTGACGAGTAGACAAATGGGTCCTTCTACGAGACACTGGAGTCAGGATGCTGAAGGTAACATCAATCAGCTTAGTGACAAACTTTATATATATATATATATATATATATATATATATATATATATATATATATATATATGAACTAAACTGAAAAGTTTAAACATGCTTAAAGGAGAAAATAAATACTTGTGTGATATCCACCCAGAATAACTTTCTTGGGGCCATGACACAAATGTGCGTAATAAGAGCTGAATATTTGTATGAAACGACGATATGTGATGAGAAAGCATATAGCCTTGAGCACGTTGCCCGATGTTAATTGAGTCTACGTGAAAAAGAATGATACGAGACAGAAGAAGAATCTCTGTTAGGAATTGAGGAAGTGGCCTTACTAAGACCAAACCAAATACTGTGGTCACTTGATATAACAGGATCTCTGCTGAAATCATCCAGTTATTTGGAAATTTAAAGGAGGAAGATGATTACGATAGATAGATGAAACGAGGAAGGAAGAATACTACTAATACTACTACTACTAGAATTAATAAAAAGAAAAAGAAGTAGTAGTAGAATGAGTTGATGAACGAGATGAATTAGATAGATAGATAGATAGATAGATAGATAGATAGATAGATAGATAGATATAAATGAACTGAGATAGAGAGGGAGATACGTAGATAGGAATAAAGTGAGATAGATAGATAGATAGATAGATAGATAGATAGATAGATAGATATAAATGAACTGAGATAGATAGGGAGATACCTAGATAGGAATAAAGTGAGATAGATAGATAGATAGATAGATAGATAGATAGATAGATAGATAATGAAGCGAGGAAGGAAAAATGGGAAACAGACTATTACTACTACTACTTCTATTACTAATAATAATAACAATAATAATGAGAAGAAGAAGAACAAGAAGAAGATAGTGAGAGATGAAATGGGGAAGGAAAATGACAAAGGAATAATAATAATAATAATAATAATAAGAAGAAGAAGAAGAAGAAGAAGAAGAAGAAAGAGGAGGAGAAGAAGAATATGAAGAAGTAGAATGAGTTGATGAACAGAATGAATTAGAATAGATAGATAGATAGATAGATAGATAGATAGATAGATAGATAGATAGATAGATAATGAAGAGAATGAGATAGATAGATAGATAGATAGATAGATAGATAGATAGATAGATAATGAAGAGAATGAGATAGATAGATAGATAGATAATGAAGAGAATGAGATAGATAGATAGATAGATAGATAATGAAGAGAATGAGATAGATAGATAGATAGATAGATAGATAGATAGATAGATGAAACGAGGAAGTAATATTACTACTGATACTACTACTACTACTAGTAATAAGAAGAAGAAGAAGAAAAAGAAGAAGAAGTAGAATGATTTGATGAACGAGATGAATTAGATAGATAGATAGATAGATAGATAGATAGATAGATAGATATAAATGAACCGAGATAGAGAGGGAGATACGTAGATATGAATAAATTGAGATAGATAGATAGATAGATAGATAGAACAATGAAGAAAGAATGGGAAACGGACTGCTACAACTACTAATATTCCTACTACTACTACTATTATTAATAATAATATTAAGCAGAAGAAAATGAAAAAAGACGAATAAAAAAAAAACAAGAATTGGAAGTAAAGAATGCTGAGAAAGATAAAAATAAACAAAAGTTAAAATTATATTCACATTGCAGAAGCCAAAATGAAACGAGAGAAAAGAAAGAAAAAATGAAAAAGAAGACGAAAGAAGACGAACGAGAAGCGGTGCTGGGGAAGAGGAGATAGATAATGGTTGGGTTTTAGAAATGAGAGGAGTTAAAAGAAAGAAAGAAAGCAGTAGATAAGTGGGTAAACAGGAATGAGAACTTGAAGACAATGAAGAAAGAAGAAAAAAAAATAAGATGGACGAGAAGTGGAGGGAAAGAGGAGATAGATAAATGTGAGTATTCGAAAGGGGAGGTAATAAAGTTGAGCCTGATGTTGTAGAACATGAAAAAATAGAAGGAAATATCAAGAAGAACCAAATAAAAAAATTAATCTTGTAACTATGTTATTTTGTTTTACATTTTTTTGCGCATACAACTTTATTATATTCTCACCTTCTTCGTCCTCCAATTTAAAAAAAAAATAGACACGAAAACGTAGCCAAAAATTCAATTTGAATATATTTGCCATCCTTCCAGAATAAGTAAAATCGAGAAAGAATTTTTCAAAAAGCCCTAAATTCTGAAAAATAAGTAAAATAAATAGGACGTGAACTTAAAAAAAAATACATTGCTGAATATTTTATTATTATTATTATTATTATTATTGTCAGCAACGCAATAGATTTATCCTCATCTATCACCCAACAACTCAAGACATATTTGGTGCCCCAATCTTAGCCCTTGTCTGTAATGCCCACCATATGCATCATTATCCATCTACTCATTCCTCGCCGTTTCTGCTTCTTTTTTTGCAGACGACACTGAGGCAAAATCTTTCTCTCACCCAGAACCATAGACTCCAGAGCCAATTCAATAAGCATTTTTATATATCTATTTGATAGTTTATTGCTAAAATCTGAGAAAATCGGCTACTTGTAACCGCCAGTTTGCAGAAAGAGACCCAACTAAAGTAATTTGACTGCCGACGTAATATTGGTCATAACGTGAAGCGAAAATTGAATGCAATAAAATATATCTTAATGCGATGGAGGTTTCATCTTTTGGTTCTGGATTGTCGTTCTACGTACGTCGGTGTCAGCAGAATTGGGTTTGGTAATATTTTCACAGTAAGTTTCACCCTGTACATGGTCAAGGGGCCACTTTGTGTAGAGGGTTAAGTTAAGTGTTAGTTTATAAGGATAGGAGGGGAAGATAAGGTTAAGACTGCACATGAACAGATACTAATGACCATAATTGTTTTGACTTGAAGAGTTACTGCATTCTGTTTATTTTGAACATGCATATAGTAACTATATCTGTTGTGGTAGGTCTTGAGATGTAACAATATACAAGCGAGAGACAGTCTCTGGGGTGGGCATTATTAGATTTTTTTTTCAATTCACCACGTGCTATTTAAAAGAACAAGCATTTTTTAGCACAGCATTACAAGTCGCTATTTAATTCATTCATCATAAGATTCCAGGCCTTAATTATGTACCTATACTTCTATCTATCTATCTATCTATCTATCTATCTATCTATCTATCTATCTATCTATCTATCTCTCTCTCTATATATATATATATGTGTGTGTGTGTGTGTGTGTGTGTGTGTGCAGGTATGTAGAAAAATAGGAAAGAACACGTTAGGTAAATAATCCAGGCTTCTTTAGTATTTTTGTTTTTATTTAAAAAAAAAAAACAGTGCTCCATACAGAAGTAGAGTTTAAATTATAATTATGTTTAAAAACATATGATTCATTCGCTACATAAGAGTTCTCATGTTTCAAAAACGAGAGACGAAACCCTCGATATAATTATTAAAATTAAATTGGATTAAAGTAACAAGCCCTGTGTCATCCTCAAGCGAAAATTTTAGAATAACCTATTTTGAAATGTACGTATCGTTATAAGCATGTTCATTCCGTACTATGGAAACGGCTGGGGCGACCATTTTTGATAAGGGGCCTAAGAGTTAATTTTTATCCACATATCAGTCACCTCCAGGGAGAGGTCAAGCTGAGGTAGGGTGGGGTGTCTATTTCAAAGCGAATTATATCTTTCTTGTACGCGCATCGTCTGTTCATTCACAGAGAAAGATAGATTTTGGAACCATAGCATGTTGTTAAGTGTCTGGATAATTTTGTTTTATTTTATTTTATTTATTTATTTATTTTCAACAGGCTGTTTCACATATAAATGCATCGCACTGAACTACAATTTGTTTTCTTGACGACTTCGTAAAGGGTTTTTTTCCTTTAATGATTGGGTTAAGCTTTTTAACCCTTTATTAAACTATGAAATTGTTATGGGACCTTACCCATAATAACATAATGGACTGTTCCATATGTAATAAATACTGCGCCTCAATAGGAAGCGGGATTTCAGTCCGAAGTCGGGCTACCGGCTGATCGGCTGATCGGTTGAACTCCCTGCCTTCGGGCGGGGAGGAACCCGAACGAGGCTACGCCGAAGGGCGGAGTCTCTTTCGGGGAGGTAAACTGACCCTGAACCCATTTATATGGGTTCAAAGGGCATATTTTTAGCCGAGCCCACGGGCTCGGAGATCCCACGTTAAACCGGCCTTGTGCCACATGATGCCCGCGTGGTGAGGTGACTAAATACCCTTCCGTCTGAAGTCTAGAGTTCCGTCTGAAGTCTAAAGTTCAGTGTGAAGTATGGAGTGAGGTCCGTCAGGGTTCTGTCAGTCAGTCAGAGCGAGCGAGTCAGTCAGTCGAGTCAGAGGCAGTCCGATACAGAGTCGCGTTCAGACAAATACTACTAAACCTGATTGTTCGTACTAACACTTTTCTACCTCTCTGGATATATTCCTGTTTGTAATATATCTGTGTTATTCCATATCCGTATTCGAGTTCTTCTTTATTGGTTCTACCTTGGACTATCACCGTGGTACAAGGAACCGGACCATAACAGAAATTTGATTTGTTTTTATGCTAATTATTTAATGCGAATAAACGGTTAATGGTTACAGTTGAATCAGACGAGAGAACTGTAGTATTAAAAAGTGCTCAATATATAAAAAAAAATAACATGTAGAGCTTTTAACTTTAAAAATCTGTTGGATCCGCTAATTTGGTTTCAACCTTACCGTATCCTCCGACGATTTTTATATAATGACCTCTTAACGCATTATTTATGAAAGCTATATTATCTTTTTAAAAATAAATAATCAAACGAATAACATTTGGGTGTAATAGAAAGGGAGGCGGAGGATGTGAAAATGGATAGGAGAAGACGAACAGGGAAACGAAGAAAAGCAGGTATATTATAATAATAATAACATTTTTTATCCAGCCTCATATGTGCTTAAGAGTAATTTAGTAATATATAAGCAAGGACTCAAAACAGAATTTCTGGTTCAAAAGCTTTTAGAATCTGGAAATGTCATTGTTAATTTTTCTTGTTGGCAGGGGTTGAATATATTCAAAAAGAAATAAAGCGTTAAGATGTCATTTGATAAAACTAGGCTGAGGATTCCGAATAATGTAAATAATGTACTTTAAGATAATCGAAAGTATGTCCATGAATAAATGTCCACCATTAATCTTGCGTCAGTCTCATGGGTTATATTTTAAAATTTTTTTAAAAGTACTCGTAATTTCTAGATGGAAATTAGTTTCTTTTGCTTTTTTGTCATCCTTTTGTCTTCTTCCAGGTGTCATGTCAACCCACCTGAATAACAAAGCTATGTTTTCATGAGATACGTTTTTGTAATATACCGAGTGTAACAGCAAAATTGCCCAAATCGTGTAACAGCATGCGATAATTGCCCATCCCACAAAAAAGTTTACTATCTAAAAAGACCACTAAACAAACTGCGTTTCTTTTTTCCAGGTTTTCAGATACGACGTTTAGGCATCTTGACACCATTTTTCATAAGAATCCCTAAAAAGGCTTTTCAGTTATTCAGCTAGAAAAAGAACAGGTTAAAATAGTTTTGTGTCAGCTCCACCATGCCCTCCCAACTGAGCAATGGTGAGAGGAAAAAGATCATTCAGACCTTCTTTAATGGTACCAACTTTTATACTGTGTCTTCCAACTTCAACGTCCATTAAAAACACATCCAGAGAACAGTGAATTAGTGTAAAAAAGAGGGAACGTTAGAGAGAAAAAATAGATCAGGTAGTCACAACAGCATCATTTCAACTTAGAGCTAAATACATTCCCATTGTTCAAAGTAGTGTTATAAAAACTCGGTGAATTCCAGTAAGTTATCTTTAATCATTTCTAGGATACAATGGTTCAAAGCTTAATCTAAAAATTGGACAATTTTACTATTACATGATTTGGACAATTTTGCTGTTTCATCTGGTATATATATATATATATATTTCCTCTCTGATTTATCATGTCCCAAATACCTACACCAGTATACCATTTATGAAAACCGTATTAACAAACGAATTCCCACATACCTTAAAAGCAAATAACCCCACTTCGATCCATATTGAAAAACATTTTTACCAGCGTCACATTTGAAGAAACATTCAACAGAATTAGTGACTGCATCTAAAAACACCCGTCACTCCTTCCTCCCAAAATTCGAAAAGCAACTCTTCGGAAACTATTCTCCCACCCCGTACCACGAAATCCCTATTCTATGATCCTAATGACAACACCTACATCGTAACTAATTGTGTCAGCATGGGAAACTTCTTAGGTCATTCTTTGTCTATCTTTTACATGTCTTATATTGTCAACAAAGTGTTTGAATCAACTGACAAAAAATAAGGTACATTGAAGACATTTTTGTTTTGATATAAAATCAACTTTGGGAAAAAACCCGACGCTAAAATTTGGATACAAACTCATGGTTAATAACAAAATCCCATTACCTGACGTCGATATGGAACTAAAATCCAAAATATTTACTACATACTCGCATGAAAAAAAAAACACCATTAAGAAATCTTATCTTCTAAACCAGGAGTCGGCAATCTACGGCACGCGTGCCACACGCGGCACACCAAGCAATTTCCAATGGCACGCAGCCGCAAATGACATCACGAAGTCCGAACCAATAGCTATTACAAGATAAAAAGGATATTTAGCCATTTCAATTTTCATATATACTAAAGTCTATATACTGTATATTACCATTTTTTTTTTTAAGCCTTACGCTCTGAGCAAGGCGGGAAGCCATTAGGATGCAGGAGGTTGCAGAAGATTTGGACCGAGAGCAGATAGAAGAAAGGATGAGGAGAAGGATAGTGGATAGATCAAGGTAACTAGAGGTATCGATTGATATTACATTTGAATAGTTGGAGATTATAGCTCTCAGGGAAACAGTAATAGGAAAGGGTGTTCCACAGGTGAGAGTTGTGAGATATGAAGCTATTGGAGTAGAAGAGACGGCTACATTTAAACGTTTCTACAGTGAACGGGTGCGAGCGAGATGCCAGTCTAGTAGAACGCTTAAATTCATGAAGTCTGAGCAGTCACCATGAAAGTATTTATAATAAAGACAGAGAGAGGGACGGCACGTTTGTGAGAGAGCGACTGCAGAAGAGATGCCAGATCAGGGTCAATTATATTGCATATCCTTCTCTGGATCTTATCAAGAACCCTGAGACAAACAGAAGGGGCATCGGACCATATATGGCAGCAATACTCCATGCAAGGGGGAATGGTTTATTTTTAGATTTGAAGGATCGACTCCGGTGAGAAAAATTTCCTGGTGCGGCACAGGTATCCAACTTTCCTAACGGTGGAATGCTTTGGTTCTATTGCTGGTCAGCAGTTAATGTGAACTCTTATTCTCACCATTCCTCCTCCACCTCTAACGCTTAGAAGGCTAGAAAATGTGCCTAAACCCTTGACCGTTGTTGTCGAAGATAATTTTTTTCAGATTTCGCCATTACTTTAATACATCAACCATCCTTCACCAAATTGCTATCAACAACCACTATTGTTTCACTCCGTACCCTTTTCGCCTTTTTTATTTCCTATTTTTTTTTCAAACAAATGGAAAAAAGGAAATGACGTCTCACATGCGGCTTGCTTACAAACAGAATTTTTCATAACCATTTTGGTTCTCACAAGTCAAAGTGCAATTTTAAATGCATTGAAACGAAGTTGCATATTTGTAGTGAGTAATTTGTTTGTGTCTATATGAAAAATTATATATATATATATATATATATATATATATATATATATATATATATAACGTCATCCACAGACAGACTGTTTCGCTGTTTCACAGCTCATCAGTGTAGACACTAGACACCAGTTGCCTCTCTCTCTCTCTCTCTCTCTATATATATATATATATATATATATATATATATATATATAGATAGATAGATATAGATAGATTCATTTATATATATAGAGAGATAGATACGTACAGATATATATATATATATATATATATATATATATTCATACACGTTTCATTAAATAATATAGAAAAATGTTGTCTATTTATTTTATGTAATTTTTTTTCGTAACGTCTGATAAGTTTAATAACATTATCGTTCAACGAAGAAAGAAATTTTTATATATTTTTTTAATACAATCTAAGCTTTCGGCTTACATAAGCCATTATCAAAGATGTCAATTACAACATATTAAGCAATATACGGACAAGACAGTAATGATAGATGATTTCTAAGCAACGATAAACACGTGCATATTAGACGCTAGAAGCGAAAATCGCACCGCATCTCATGACGTCACACATAAACACACGAGAGTGAATTGGAGAAGTATGAAGTATGGAAAGCCGTTGGTATAAACCAGTGGCTTCTGTTACCAATAATAGACATTTAAGAATATTTGTAGAGATGCCATAATTGATAATATATATTTATATATATTACTTCAAAGGTTAATATTAGTGAATAATTGTGTTTGAATGACCCGTTTTTTCTTTTGTATCCAACGTGTTTTATTCTATTAACCTGGACACTTGTTTCTATTAATTAATCCCGTCATCGCTTGAGACGACCCATCAAAATTAAATCTGCTACCCAAGAGAAATTTGCATTTTAATTAATAAGTTTTAGACAAAATAAAAAAAAATGCATTAAATAAAACGGAACGCCAATTCAAAAACGGGTATCCATTAAAATTAGGTAATAATATTTCATTACTACTATTATTAATACTAAACGACTACGCTTAATAAAATATATATATATATATATATATATATATATATATATATAGTTTATGCAAATTTAGGTAATCCGTATGGGTAGACCCGAGGAGGATGATACCCAGAGAGCTCAATGTAAAATTCAGAGCAGATATGTTTGAATAAAAGACAGACCACGTTAAGATTCCATGTAATAAGCTATTTCACCATAACCCCTTTAACAGGGTTCTGGATCATCAGACTTTACTTCCAAAAGCTGAAATGAAAAATGAAAAGAAATTCACACGTTTTTTACGGATCTCATCAAGTATACGCAAAGTTAACGAAGTGAGGAAGTGAGGTGGGAGAGAGGATATGAGTGTGTCATATGTATCATTTTAGTTTCCTATTTTAACCCCAGTGTGTCGGCTGGATGTTGCACAAATCTAACGCGTCTCGTCAAGGTGGTTAAGGGGTGAGCGATAAGGACTATATTAAGGAAGGCGTTACAAGAACCCCAATAAATTACCCGACAGGTTTCATTCAAATTCTTAGACGCTGTCAGTTCGCGTTACTTTAACGTGCATATTTGGGAGGTTAAGGTTTGATAAATATCTAAATTTTAAAACAATCTACGAAGAAATTAATTTGAAAAAATTTGAGATTTCGTATGAAATTTGAGATTGTATGAATCAAGACAAACACAGTTGTAGAGGAAAATACTGGTATATTCATAAAAGCAATTAACAATAGAGTGATTAGTAGAACGAAGGTTGGTTAGTACGAAACAATATCCAAAGTCTATAGTCCAACGGTATGTAAACGGGTATGCTTATCTGGACTGCTGACGCTCTGTCTCTCGCTCACCCGTCCTCTCTCTAGAGCTGACTTATATAAGAGGGACCAGTCCATTTCTAGTTAGAAGGTGGGTGCGCCCCAACATATATATATATATATATATATATATATATATATATATATATATATATAAAAGTGACATTGAAGTCAATACTTAGAGACGACAGGCTGTTTCATGCTAGACGCAATCGTCAGGTCACACGAGGATGCGTTTAAGCATGTAACAGGCTGGTCACCTCTGAGTGTTGACTTCAATGTTCATTTTATGTTTACATAGGCTCTATTTCTGATATTGAGCACTTTATCTCTAACTATAGCACACCTTAAAATTATATTTCGTCACACCCACATATATATATATATATATATATATATATATATATATATATATATATATATATATATATATCAATCAACAATTAAATATTCATTCAATATTGCAGTCAATTGCACTTAATACAAGAAACTGTCCACTCAAGCATTTTACATACGAGACAATATTTAGAAAAGCAATCTTTTTTTCATTATTACCCCCAATTAATTAAATAAAGCTACTAACACAAAAGAGTTTACTGAGAATATGAGGGAAAAAATCCCACTAAGAAAAAAACTTCCACGAAAGTTTAACCTGCCATTTTCTAATAATGGATCAATTCAAACACATATAATCAACTAAGACAGAGTTCACAACACCAAAATATACAAATGCTTAAAAACAAGACAAAATACAAACTTATAAAAAGCGAGTGCAATAACCCGAGGCCTTTTTTTCAAATAAATTTTCTCCAAAACTAGTCAATACATCCGCAAATACGCAAGCGATTACTGAGTATATTGAAAATATGAGAAAAAAAATATTGTGGAAAGAGGTTAGTAAAGAAAATGGATGAATTACAATAATTTAAAACGAAATATCATCATCATCATCATCATCATCCACTTCGAGTTTTCTAATTGTCAGACAGATCCGAATGCAGAAGCCACATTAACTCTTTCTCACAACGGTTTTATCAACGGCAGCCATCAGCAGTTTTGGTACTGTCATACCTTTCGATTGTTTGACATTGTCCAACCAGGTTTTTCATTGGCGTCCTCTCCTATATTCACCTTCAATAGAGCCATGCTTGATGGTCTTGCACAGGTGTCCAAACCACACTATTTTCTTCCGTTTGAGAGTGTCCCACAAAACTTTTAACCCTTTTCCGCACAAACTCATTGTTTTTTGTTCCTAATGTGTGTGAGCGGAAAATGGTTGAAAGTTGCAATGTGACTAAGTCCAGGACAAGAATTATCATCTCAGGCTGAACAGATTTTTATTGCGAGAAAAATGATTATGTTAGTTCGTTAATGGAATTTTTAAATTCTTTTTAACAAGATGCGTCTTTCTACGTTATCTATTTCGAGTCAATGGGAGATTAATGGGTGTGGTAACTACCACCACCAGTACATACACACAGTACATAGACATTATGTGATAAGCATTCATTGGTTGATCTTCTCAAATCTAGCTCGCTGATTGGTCAATTCCGACCAATCAGATATCCTGCACGTGAGGAATGAAATTTCCCGCTAAGGTTGAGCCGATCACGTGATACACCATCTTATATAAACAAAACACGAATAAGCCCCCTCGTGTTTCTCTTCATTCATCTTTCCCCTTGCTGCCAAGATGTAATCTTCAAGAGCTCCCGTTTTAATCTTGCGGTCAGACGTTAAAGACCATTACCAACATTCACGCAAGTACGAACTCTTAATACTTCAGTTTCGCTTGCGTCTCAATCCTTGCTGCCAAAATGCAACCTTCAAGAACTCCCGTCTTGACCATGCAGTCAGACGTTAAGGAACATTACTAATTCACGCAAGTACAACTCTTAAATCTTCTGAACTCTTACCAACTTTATCCAATACACAACTCCTTACATGTTAAATGAACTTTATTCTTCTAAAGTACAGTTTAATAATTACTTCATCTTTATGAGCTCAGGTACAAGTATTTCCAAATCTAAGAGACATAACTCTATCAAACCTTCAGCTTATATGCATGTACAGCAAACACTAATAAATTCAATTGTTATGTTTTGAATCATTACATTCTGTCTTGAATTTTATACTATGTGCTATTTTACGTCAAATATAAATAGCATTGTGCACGCCACGTTGGATAGTAACTTCCAGAGTCTTTGCTTTCCTTAATCACGCCTTTCCTAGTCAAAAGATAAATATATGGCATCACCACCTACAATGGCATCTTGCTGAATAACATCGAGATTCCTCATATTTCAAATGAATTACAGCAGACAATAGCTATGGAATAAACAATGTCACCAATTCCGTCGTCTTCATTTCTATAGTTTCTTGAAGCATTACTTGTGTGAGGTAATCAAATTTTGATAGTATCCAAATTCTCCTCTCAGAATCAAAACCTTAATCGGACTTCTATAATCGCTGACATAATGTTAGGTCTAATATAGCATACCATATTAAAAAAAAAATTGATGCTATGAATTTCGTATGAATAAAAAGACGAAACAAAATAATGCTGCCATTTCTCTATCTGCAAATCGTGTTAAAACTGAAGCCTTCCGAAAATAATTTGATGACTGAATAATGATTCGATGAATTCGTATGAATAAAATAGTTTTAAAAGATAATGCTTTAATTTCTCTAGCAGCAAATCATGTTAAAATTAAACCCGAGCAAAAATAATTTGATATTTCAATAATGATGCTATGAATTCATTTTAAAAACTATTGCTAGTTCTTTTTTCTAACTGCAGAACTTTGTCAAAAGTTACTAAGAAGCCTAGCGAAAACAGAAGCCATTCTACCAGAAAAAAAAAACCCATTAAAATAGAAACTTAGCAATGCAGTTTTGATGATTGAATAATGATGCTATGAATGTGGAAGAATAACGGGTTTTGTCAATAGTGTGTAGGAGATTTTTTGATTATTAATTTGATTAGGTATATGTAAGAAAAATACATATGTAAAAAAATGTAGTTATTTTAAGTATTATCTTCTTTATGAGACGTGTCCTCTCAAGTCGTAGGCGATCATAACTCTCCACTACTTCCTACAACTTGTAGCGCTTAAGAAACCTTTGTTATTCTGCTATACCTCCTAAACCCTGTTCTGACTATCCATTCACTCATGCTCACTAAGTTTTTTTTATATACTGTCCCTTTTTCCCTCTATCAAAGATGACAATTACTGTACAATATATTAAGCAACGATAAACACATGCATATAAATATGCACGTGTTTATCGTTGCTTGGAAATCATCCATGTAAACAGAAACAGACTATCATCACATTCGTGTCTGTGTATTGCTTAATATATTGTACAGTAATTGTCATCTTTGATAATGACTTATGTAAGGCCGAAACCTTAGATTGGATTAAAAAATATGTATCAATATTGTGATTTTCTTTCTTCGTTTAATGATAATGTCATTAAGCTTATCAGACGTTATGAAAAGAATTTACATAAAACAAATAGACAAAACTTGTCTATATTATTTAATGAAACATGTATGAATATATATATATATATATATATATATATATATATATATATATATATATTGTTGAAACTTGACTAATGCTTGGAATAATAATGCAACACAAAATGTACTTAGAACAAAATATATTGAAACAAGAAAATGTACACAATATTTACATATAATCTTTTGTATATTCCTAGTAAGACCGTTCCTGGAGAATGTGTGGACTGAGTCGCAGTCAGGCAGAGTCTCTAGTTGAATCTCTTGATTCCTCCCTCTCTTCCCGGTGCCAACCATATTTATATGGTCGGTACTCCACTATGCAAAATTAGGTGGATCCTACCACAACATATATATATATATATATATATATATATATATATATATATATATATATATATATTTGTGACTGGTTTTGGATAATTTAAAGGAGGACATTAATAGCTAATAGGGGACAATCTTAATTAAAGAGCATTAAAATAATAATAAATCCAGAAAAAAATTAAAATTCCGTTTTGGTTATAATTTATTTTTCAGAGAGAACGTTCTAAAATTTAACATTAAGATTCAGAAGATTCAAGCTGAAGATATGAATATAGGAATATTCACGAAATAAATTATAACCGATATGGATTTTTTCAAACACCTACGTTTCAAGTGAGAAACTTGAAATCGCACACCGATACCTAGGTACTACTATCCATTTAAACAAAATCGTAATGTAGACTATGCGTTCTTTTCCTTCTATCCCACTTGCCTTTTTGTGAATTATTGTTAATAATTTTATTATTATTGTGTGTGTTATCATCTTGATTTTAAGTGACTCCATGAGTAAAACGGGACGTTTCGCTTATTATTATTATTTTTATTTCCTTTCATTTCTGGCGTTTATTCATTTTCTTCCGGTTCCCTTCCAGGGACCTAAGGTTAGAAATAGCATCATGACACTTTCCACAGCCAAAAAAGTAAAAACTAAAAAAATTACATAGATAATCATCTTGCGGCCTCAGTCGAGATTGAACTCACTACACTTTTCCAGTATTTCTTATCTGTCATAGCTAATACTTTGAGTGATGTAGTTCATAATCTTGTCAAGTAGCTGAATTCTTGATGCTTCGCTATGGCTATCAAGGGTGTTTTTATCGTGACACCATCACTAAATGGATTGCCAACCAAGACTCAGAGAGACTCCATTCACCCTCCGCAGGTTTTGAATTCAGAGTTTTCCTTCTCCTAGACCAGTTGCCATCCAAGGCTATAGAACCCAGTCTGTCCTGCTATTTACCCAGATAGAGCCCTAGATAAATTACATAGATAATTTACATAGATAAATGTAAAGTGTGGGCTGTACTTGTCAGAACAATATTTTGTATCTCCTTGAGGCATGGACTTCCAGGAATCCCTTCAATTAGTCTACTGCAATCTTTTCCAACCAGTCCTAGGGATCCAACTACAACAGGGATTGTTGATGTTCCCATATGCCATATTTTCGAGATTTCTCTTTCATGGTCTTATTATTATTATTATTATTGTTATTTGAGAGAGCAACTCGCCAACAAAAGGACTCTATTCGAACAGGTATACGAAGCCCCCAATACACCCATGACGATAGTCAACCTGAGGATACCTGGCGCATGAATCGCATCCAAATGTCCACGATAGAGTGACAGGTTTTGGTGAAATTGCATAATTTTGCAGATAGAGTTAGGTTAAAATACCTTCAGGTTGGGTAAACCAGTCCACTTAGTTCTCGATTGAGGGTATTCCCAATTATTTCGTTTTGACTCCCGAGTTGCAAAAAAAGAAAAAAAATAGAAAGCACTCGACACCCAGCCATTATGCTCCTCGACTATTATTATTATTCCTTTTTTGTTCGCTTTCTTTATCGGGTTTTGTTACATTTTTTTATTTCTTTCATATTTTTTATTCTCTTTCCTTTTTCTTATTTTTGTCTTATCCGTTTTCATTTTTTCCTTTAATTTTCATTCTTTTATTTTCTTTTTTTTCTAATTATTCTAATTATTTTTCTGCCTATTATTTTCATTTTTTTTTCTTTTTAATATTCCTTTTCTTCTTTTTCTTTCATTTTTAATCATTTCACCACAAGCAAGGCAATAAAGCCATTAAGACTCAAAGAATTACTACATTCTAACAAACAAAAAAGTGAAACATTATCAACCCTTTGAGTCCTGACCACCGATTTACCGGTGATAGAGAAAAATGACGTAATGCCCAGCCACCGATTAAACGGTGGGTAAACACTCGTAACTATTTTTATATCTACCGTGAAACATTACATACCAATTATTTGAGAGTTTTGACTCAGGAGCTCAGGGAGAAGGGTTAAAATTGTTCAAAAACGCAGGGCTGAAAGAGTTAAGGAGAGAGAACAATAAAAGAAATGGAATCAGGAAGATAAGAATTGACATTGCATTTACCTTTTTGAAGTTCAAAGGTGGCTGGAAATCATGGAGCCACAAAAAAGTACTAGAGAAGAGATTGCCATCATAGCAATTATGGTTGCATGTAGATTGTATCTAAATTTAAAGTGATGGGACCTAACCGCCAATCTAGTACTGGCTTTCTTTTTGTTTCTATTTATCTCAAAGATTTTTCTTTCAGATTTTTTGGCCATGTTCGTCCTTGCTGCATTAAGCCAACTTCTATTTTTTTTTCTTTTTATTTACATGGTTTTCTCTTTTTTCCTGTTCACTTTCGATTCTTTTTTTCTTTTCGACCTTTGCTTCTTCCCTCTTTTTTCTTCTATCCACTATATATCTTTATTTTTTCTTTATTTATTTCTTTTTTTCATTTATTTGTTTGTATATTATTTTCTTTTCTTTTATTCTCTTGCCACTCTTTGTTTGTTTATTTATTTCTTTCGTTCTTTCTTTTTTGTATATATTTTCTTGTTTCTTTCTTTTATTTATTTATTTGTATATTATTTTATCTTTCTTTCATTCTTTCTTTTTTCTATTTATCTTTCTTTTCTTTTTGTATTCCTTCTTTCGTTCTTTATTTTTTCTTTCTTTCTTTCTTTACATATATTCATTGTGTTTGTTTTATTTCTTTATTTATTTGTATATCATGTTATCTTTCTTTTTTCTCTATATCTTTCGTTTCTTTTGATATTCATTCCTTCTTTCTTTCTTTCTTTCTTTCTTTCTTTCTTTGTATATAGTTAATTTGTTTGTGTTTTCTTTTATTTATTTGTATACCTTTTTTCCTTTTCTTTCCATTTAACCCCTCTTTTTCACTTTTCTTTTTTCTTTCTTTCTTTCTTTCTTTCTTTCTTTCTTCCCTCATTTCGTTTATTCTTTCTTTCTTGTTTTTGCTTGTATATTTTTTAATTTCCCCCTCTTTCCCATTTTTCTTTCTTTCTTTTGTCATTCTTTTTTTTACAAATTCCTTCATTCTTTTTTCTTTCTTTCTTTGCATATACTCATTTCGTTTGTTTCTTGTATTTATTTGTATATTATTTTCTCTTTCTTTTTCTTTCTTTCTTTCTTACTTTCTTTTTGTTTACCATTTTCTTTCTCTTTTTATCCCACTTACTACCATTTCTTTCGTTCTTTCTTTGTTTCTTTCTTTCTTTCTTTCTGTTGTTGCTTACACTTATTTAATTGGTTTCAGTTTCTTTTTTTATTTGTATACTATTTTCTCTTTCTTTTTTCATTCTTTTTTCTTTCTTTCTTTTTGTATACCATTTTCTTTCCCTTTTTATCCCACTTACTACAATGTCTTTATTTTTCTTTTTTTCGTTCTTTCTTTCTTTCGTTATTTCTTTCTTTCTTTATTTTTTTCTTTCTTTTTTTCTTTTGTTGCATACACTTATTTTATTTGTTTGTTTCTTTTTTTGTATACTAATTTCTTTTCTTTTCTTTCTTTTTTTTTTTTTTAAAGAAACTCCTTTCTTTGCTCTTTCTTTCTTTTGGACATTTCCCCGTCTCTGTCCTTTGTCACAATTTCATCTTGTCTTCCATGTCGAGAATAACGCACGCTTGTCACACTGAAAATCATATTACAAGCGCTGTTACGCAAATTACGGAACGGTCTTTACCGTTTCACCATTCGGACGGCTGCACTGAGACACGCAGTTTGTTAGTCCCGTACACTTTTGTTTTTGGCTTCAGACTCGACGCCCGAGTAAATATGGCCAGCACCCTTTCCTGCCCTACACACAAGAATCGCGGGAAACAACTGCCTGCCGGTAAGCTGTTGATAGTCTGCTATTCGCTTTCAGGATGAAAATGGTGGCCAATAGAAGAAATACGGAATGGAAAAGTTAAAGAAAACAAACATTTAAATAAATTCTCTCTCAAGAGAGGAAGAAAGACAGCTGGAGGGAGAGGGGAATATAGAGGGAGAAAGACAGAGAGTGATGATTTTCTATTTTTTGTAGCTACATTTGATCTATTTTTTATACTTTTGAAAATTTTTTAGGCTAGACACCTTGTCTAAGGATTTTTTGCCTTTCACTGTTTCATTCACTGACTGAATTTACCTTTCGCCTTTTCTTTCTTTCTCTCTTTCATTCATTCTTTCTCCCTTTCTTTCATATGCTTTATTTATAGATTTAATGCTTTCTTTCATATGCTTTATTTATAGTTAGTTATTTTTAACTTTTATTGCTCAACTCTTTCTTTCTTTCTCTCTCTCTTTCTTTCTTAACATTGTTCATTTCTTTCTTTTTTATATATTTAATGATTCTTGTAATTGTTGATGTCGTTTTTTCTTTCTTTCTTTCTTTCTTTCGTTCGTTCTTTCTTTCTTTCTCCTTTTTCTTTCTTTCTTTCTGTCTTTCTCCTTTTTCTTTCTTTCTTTCTTTCTCCTTTTTCTTTTTTTCTTTCTTTCTTTTCATAGTTCATATTTCTTTTCGTGACATTGTTCATTTCTTTCTTTTTCGCATATTATTTCTATAAATCTTTCTTTCTATCTTTCTTTCTTTCTTTCATTCTTTCTTTCTTTCTTTCTTTCTTTCTTTCTTTCTTTCTTTCTTTCTCCTAACCACTTTAATGCCATTCTCTCTTTCTTTATTTCATTGTTTCTTTCTTTCTTACCATTTTTTTGTTCTTACATTATTCTTTCTTTCTTTCTTTCTTTCTTTCTTTCTTTTTTCTTTCTTTCTTTCTTTCTTTCTTTCTTTCTTTCTAGTCCCGTCCTGGGTATGACGATAAGCAACATCCGCATCCTTGGTAAGACTGCAAACTACGTCCATCAGCAAAGTATTTTTGAGGAGCGTTGAACCACCACATAATTCTTGGTGTTTCCAGGTTCACCCAGACCCAGGGTGGTAGCACCTGTTAGGGTCCCCGATATTGGCAAATAGTCAACCCCTAAACTGGGGTCAAAATACTATGAAAGTGTAAAAATTGGTTTTACTAACAGAAAACTTCGTTTAAAATAACCAGCAATAAATTTTTAAGAAAAATTATTACCAGCAACAAATTTTTTATTAAAAATTATTACCAGCATTAAATTAAAAAAAAATCCCAGTTATACCTATAAAATACCAGCAATATATTTTTAAAAAATATTACCAACAATAATAAGCTTGTCGGCATTAAATAACCCATTGAGGTTGATATGCCGTAAAACAAAACAAAACGTTTCGTTTTGTTTTTTGTATATATATATATATATATATATATATATATATATATATATATATATATATATAGCTGACCACTCGTATTGGAGGATACACGTCTAGCAGCGCGGCTAGCCAATCCCTATTGCAAACGCTCACTCGGGCACATTTGTGTTTGCTCAACACCAACAGAGCCCACCTATGGTTTATATTGCAGGTCTGAGCAGAACTTAGTTACAGATTCTGGGAGACTGCGTGTTATCTAGCGTGATCAACAATTGGAACAAGGCCTCGGCCGATGACTTGTGGCTTTGTACTAGCAATGGCCCTCAAGATTTCCACCTACCCAATTTCACTCAAAAGGCTTGGGTCAACCCGTGCTATGCTTTTCAGGCACTTTCCAAATATATATATATATATATATATATATATATATATATATATATAAATATCAGGATGTGTGTGTGTGTGTGTGTGTGTGTGTGTGTGTGTGTGTGTGTGTGTGTGTGTAACGCATACACGGCCGCAATTTTCGACGGATTTACACCCAAATTTACATGCACATGCTCCAAGTTCGCGGGAAGGCCAAGACCGACTTTGAATTTCCCAATTTTTTCATGCTTCTACGACATTTTTCATTAGTTTGCGGCCATTTTCTACTGGCCGGAGTGAGATCCTATAGCTGTCTTCCACGAATAGGCAGGATGGTTCTACTGGCCAGCGTGAGAGCCAACAGTTGACTGACACAAATGTTAACTTGCATGGTAGCATGCAAAAAAAATTCAATAGCTGCATTCGTCACAAGTGGGGAAAAATCTGAAATCTGCATCGCACTTTACTCCAATTGGCTCATTCGCTTGCTTAAACTCAACGTTGATTCTGATTCCGCAGAACTGGGTTGGGTGTGAAAAAGTATTTTTTGTTAACATTCTTTTTTCATTCAGTTTTTCCAGTTACGAGTCCTTTTTTTTAAAGCTTATCCTTTTGTGTTGATTTTGTTTAGTTCTTTTTTCGTAACAGATATAATGTTTAGTATAGAGCTTAGAAAAACTTCGCAGTGTGAGATAGGCAAGAAGTAAGGCATGTAGCAACATCAGCACGGCAAAGGGCACTCCTTTAAAGGCAAGGAAGGGCAAAAAGTTTTAAGTCAAGTGATAGCGATTGCTGTATGAGTTGTACGATGTTTGAATCAAGGACGGGCAAGTCTGACCCATGCTGCTAGTATATATATATATATATAAATTTAAAAGCCGGAATTTAACCTACATGATTCGGTCAGCTCTTCATTGGGCCTCCATTATAATTGTTAGTGGGGAGTAGATACGATAAGCAAAATTAACTGCAGAAGAATATTTATTGCTGCATTTAAGTATTACGTTAAAATTCGAGCTTACCTTTTAAATGTTCAACTATAATTCTTCTGTCGCCACTTAATTTAAAGACAAATTGATGTACGTAGGTCCTTATTGTCCGTACACACAATTACTTTCAGTTCCTGGGTGACTTTCGCTGGATTTTCAACCATTCCCAAATTTAATGGCGATTATTCCCAAAATTTCTTCCAAGTTATAAATATTTTTATCGTGCAAAGGAATCGCCGAAAACAACCGCAGTAATGAAAACTTGAGGAATCCATAATTTCAGGGTCCCAGATCCAGCCCGAAATGTTTTTAATTTGTTCACGATTCCAAAATGGTATAATGTGTTAGGGGTGCTGCCTCTGGGAATAAAGTTGAAAACACGGACAATTTTATTTTGAAAAACTGTAATCTGAGAACAGTATTTTAAAAATTTGAAATAGGCTATTGAAAACGAGAGTGTTGTGCCCTTTTAATTAGTTGAAAAATAATGACACAGTGGTATTCGCATTTTAATATATATATATATATATATATATATATATATATATATATATATATATATATAAATGTATATATATGTTTGTGTGCGTGTGTGTGTGTATGCATATACATATATATGTGTGTGTGTATATATATATATATATATCTTATTATAAAACGCAGATTGGGTGTGTGTGTGTGTGTGTGTCTGTAGGTTTATATATTGGATCGGATTTCCTACATTTTTCAACTGATTTCAACAAAACTTCACAGGACTGCGAAAAAGTACCTTGCGCTGGTTTTCACAACGCCACAAATTGGAAAAACACAATTGTTTTTGCACGAAATCAATTTGAAAACACGATAAAACACGATTCCGTCGCCAGAATGAAAGGGGGACAACTCATATCGAGTTATACTTATTATAAAACTCAGGTTGTTTGTGTGTGTGTGTTTTCGTTTATATATGGGATCGGATTTCCTACATTTTTCAACCAATTTCAACAAAACTTCACTTTTTTTTTGGCAGGTAGTGTTTCTTATTGTCTTGCACACTTTTTTCTTTATTTTTACATTCAGAATGCTTTAAAAATTCCATTTACAAGACAATTGTTTATAATAAAATGTTATTCAATCGGTAGACTCATAACGATTGAAAACAATGTTTTTGATTGAGTTTGGGTTTGACCAATTCGTAAAAAAACCCAAAAAAAACAAAAAAACACTAATTAAGACATGCGTGTTCATCAACCTTAAACAATAATCTTTGTCAATTTTATATTTCAGTCTTTATGATGGTCGATATTTGATCTATCTCTTACTGTTACATCCCAGGCAACATAAGGCTCTACTGCTAGTATATATATATATATATATATATATATATATATATATATATATATATATATATATATATATATATATATATATATATATA
>CAHIKZ030001868.1:2210000-2215000 GCA_903632075.3 Acanthosepion pharaonis
TATATCTTAGTTTAGACAATTTCTTCACTTCTTTCTTTCATTTTTTTTTCTTTTCTGTCTATATATATTCAGTCAATTTCCTTCTTTCTTTCCAAAATCATACCATTGTTCATTTCTTTCTTTCTTTCTTTCTTTCTTTCTTTCTTTCTTATGTATTCGCTCAATTTCCCCCACGCCTATGTTCACACCCCCGCTTCTTTGTGACTCTTGTCTTTGCTCTTCATCATCGTTTTCCTGCTTTCCCAATTCGATCGTCCGTCTGTCATGCGCCTGGGGACATATCTCTGATGCGGTACAAGTCATATTAACACCCCGCCCCATTGCCTCTTGGAGTTCGCTTTGCATAGCACTACCCCTGTCACCCGCCGAAGAATCGCCTGCTCCTTCCACCACATGTAGCCCTTCTCACTACTTCGCGACATTTCTTCCATCAACTATCATGTAAATTATTGTTTGGAATTGGTCAGAAACAGATATGACTCACGGTTCTAGTCTGTGAGTCCGAGAATTACGAGGAATTCAGGATGGGTGATGGGAAAATAAAATAAAAAGCGATTGGGAGAGAGCGAGTGAGACAGGAAAAAAAGAGAGAGAGGAGGAGGAAGTAGAATTAAGAGCGGGAATGAATGGGAATAGAGAAGAAGAAAGGAAAGAAAAAAAAAGATGAATAAAGTAGCAGTGAGAAAAACGAAAGAAAGTGGGAGGATGAAGATTAAAAGAGAGAATACAAGAAAATTCCAGACAATCTGTAAGTGGTAAAATAAAAAAAAAGGAAAAGATAAAAGAAGAGAATGTAGGAAAAGGAATAAAAACTAATATAGCTAGAGATAGAGAGAGGTGGGGGAGAGAGAGGGGGTAGAGAGAGAGAGAGAGAGAGAGGGGGTAGAAAGAAAAAAGAATGAAAGTCAGTAAGAAAAATAAAAATAGAGAAAAAATTAACAGAAAGATAGAAAGAAAGAACGAATATGTGCATAAGGACGCTGTTTATGATTGAAAAACATGTAGAAAACAGACAGAATGAAGAGAGTAAATTATTAACAAAGAAAGAAAGAACGACAGAATTTAGTAGTAGTAGTAGTAGTAGTCATAGTAGTAGCAGAAGAAGAAGAAGAAGAAGAAGAAAGACAAAGGAGAAAGTGAATGAAAGTATATATATAATGAATGAAAACGAAGAACGAAGAATATAAAAGGAGTGATAAACGTGAAGAATGAATGACAGGGAAAGAAAAAAAGAAGAAAGAAAGAAAGAAAAAAAGAAGAAAGAAAGAAAGAAAGAAAGAAAGAAAGAAAGAAAGAAAGAAAGAAAGAAAGATACAAAAAGAGAAAAGACCAGAACAATAATAAAAGGAAAGATAGAATAAAGATAAAATGAAGGTGAATGAAAGAAAGCAAGAAAGAAAGAAAGAAAGAAAGTAAGAAAGAAAGAAAGAACTAATGTAAGAAAGAAAGAAGTAGATAAGAAAAGTAATAATGAATGCAAGTGTAAAATTAATGAAAGAAACAAACAAAAAAGCAAAAACGAAAGAGAATACATGATGAAGCGACAAGAAGAAGATGAAAAAGAAGACGATCAACAAGAAAAAGAACGTGAATGACGGAGAAATATAAAAGGAAAAAAAAATGGAAAAAATCTTTTTTAAAAATAAGCCACGAAAGAAATATGAAGCCTAAAGAAAAAAAAAATTCACATCATGTGGAAACATGTCTATAGAAAGAAAAAGAAAGATTAAAATAAAAAAAAGAGAAAAAAGGTAATACATGAACAAATTAAACGAGAGAAAAAGAGAGAGAGATATAAAGTAAAGTTGGAAAAACTAAAAAAAAAAAAAGAAGATGAAAGACAGACAGAAAGAAAGAAATAAAACAAAGAATATGAACGAAATATGAAATTATTTATTCAAGAAAGAAAGATTGTTCGGTCCAAAACTAAAATTGCCCACCCACATTACACGACGCGTAGTGTAAATTGCATATACTCTAGCTCAGTTAAGGAAGCAGACAAGGAAAATTAGATTTCATGCTCCAAGAATGCGCCACAGAATTGTCCTGCGAGACATATGGCCTAGTGGACAAAATAATTTGTTAAGCGAATCGAGTTACCTGATGGTCGAGAGTTCGTTACCCGTGTCAAGTAGTGCAAAAATGTCAAATACTCTAGTTTAGGAAAAGCTACAATCGAGAGAATGAAGACGAATTAACTGGTGTGAGTTATCTCCCCTAAGATGAACAGTGGAATGAGAAAAATCTGCCGACATGGGTGGAAAAAACAGTTCAGTTGGAAATTCCCAGAAGGTTACAACAGAAACCTGAAAAAGGACAAAAGATTCAACAACCGAAAGAGTGTAAAAACCCGAACGAATTAATACTGAAGATTAATGATTAGAAAAAAATAATTTAATTCTGAATTAAATACAGTGTAACCCGGATATAAGAGAGTTGTCGGGACCGGTGAAGAAGTTTCTTATATCCGGGTTTCTCTTATATCCGGGTTTGGTCTATTTTATATACATTAACACAGGCTCTAATTTGGGACCAGAGAAAATATCTCTTATATCCGGGTTTCTCTTATATCCGGGTTACACTGTAATAACTTAATTCTAAAAAAAAATAAATACAATTTAATTCTAAATTTTAAAAACATCGTAACAATGAAAAAATTCGGACAAATCTAAATTATTGTACCAGTCAACACAAATTAACCAATTTCAAAACAGTTTATCGTTTTGTGTTTTTTGTTTTGTTTTTTTTTTTTGTGTGTGCGATAAACTTTAAGGACCTGGGCGATTGTGGCTCTTCACGATTTCCTGTCTCTTGCTCTTTTACAATACCTATTTCTCTTTTTGGTTCCTTTTCTTCAATGCATTATATCAAAACACGTTAAATAAGTTACTGTTTTCCCAATGACTTCACTATGTCCTATGAGTATTATGTTTTTCAAGCCGTCTTTCCTCATTATGTGTTTAAAAAATAATTGAGCTGCAACATTCTAATTGATAACATCGGTATCTTTGTTGTCCTATATTCTCCCAATACATCCTTATATCCTTTGTACATGTTCTCAGTTTCATTCGTAAATTCAGGTTGCCTTGAAGATATTGTGTAACTGTCAATCATGAACTCTGTGGGTTACTTGCGATAGTCGATAGGAAAGTAGGTTCAGGAATAACTTAAGTCTCTTTAGTGCGTAGCTCCACTGAATAGAGTGATCTTTTAAAACGTCTATTCTCCTCATCGTGATCTCTGTTTACAGCCGTTGTTCTTGGTGAGTAGCTTAGTTTGAATAGCTCTAGACCTTTTATTTTTCTATTGTATTTTTAACGGTGTCTACCGTATAATATAAACTTACTTAAATCTTTAAAACGAAGGATTTGTGGACATATGTTGATGTAGACTTTTGTCCTTGTTTTGGTGTGAGGAACCAGACCCCAAAATTTGTAAAGATATTGTTGATGCACAATGTATATAGAATAGTTCCATCCTTATTATTTTTTCAGACTCTTGATTTATTCATCAGAATTGTGCTAAAGCGGTAAACGCTTCATAAGAAAAAAAATATTTTCACTTTTTCATCGAGTGTGCTAACATCTATCTATCTATCTATCTCTCTCTCTCTCTCTCTCTCTCTCTCTCTATATATATATATATATATATATATATATATATATAGAGAGAGAGAGAGAGAGAGAGGGTAAATTCGCCATTTTGTATTTTTAATTTCTCGCATGCGTGTTTGTTTTTGATTTTGTCGACTGCAACACCGTCTGTGACAAAAAGAGTACCATGATGCAATTCACTCTGCTAGAAATTTGGAAACGACTTGCTGTACCGCTTGGCATTCGTGCCAGTGTGTTTGGGTGTAAATCTGAGGACACCGCCGAGGATTCGGAAAGAGTTGGAAAGTCTAATGCTTATTACGAAGGTGTTTGGTCTGATCACTAGGAAAGGAAACGTTATACCTAAGTTCAATTTAGATTGGCTGACCTTTTAGATACCACAATCTTTACTATTCCTACATATGCGGCCTCCTTTGTAAATCACTATCGGGTCTTAAGTGCCACTTAAGATTATCGCACAAAATTTCATAACTGAATCAATTAAGCTGTCAGATCCTCATGCATCGAAACCAACGGAAGAGTCAATATATATATATATATATATATATATATATATATATATATATATATATATATATATATAAAATGTTCAGTCATACGGAGGTCTAGCGGTTAACGCAGGTGTCCAGCAACGGTCCTCCGCTTTTTGATTTACACAAATATTTGCCTATGAATATACTGAAATCCTTTATAAACATCTCTACAGATGTCACGACCATATATGGGCGCACCTCTAAAATAATTTATAGTCTGAGATTGAAGAACGATCTCTCTTGTAAAAACTACTCAGTTTTGGAAAAAAACAGGCTGGTTACCTTCCTTCGTCGCTGATCGGCGCCCGGACTATCTCCAATCGGAATGAACGGATCTCCCCTTGAGGAGGCATCGTGCCTTGAATGACTGTTGGGTCTTAAAGTCGTACTTGACATCAAGTTGAACTCGTACACATGATCCATTCCTAAGGATCTAGGTAAAATGTTTGGCTCTCTGTACTGCTCCACTAAGTACGTTAATCCTCCTGTTATCCTCGATCTTTACAAGTTCCAGATCAGGCAAAAATGTAGTACTGTAGTCATATTTGTTTGGGCGGTGTCTACATCTTATTCTGCCGCATTAATTGAGTCCAAAAGTGTCCCCGACGGTGGCGATTTCTTCTTCACTAACCTCTCTCCCACAGGCAGGATGTAGAACCCTCACACTGCTCTACTGCTAGTTCCACGGAAACTACTCCGATGAACTACATGTTCTCATGTTTCACCAATTTAGAACTTTACGTCACTTACATATTAGAAAACCACACATATTCCCGCCGAATGTTCGAATACGATCAAAAGTGAAAAAAAATCACACGAAGTGGAACAACTTGTTTATTGACAACCGATTTCC
>CAHIKZ030001868.1:2220000-2265000 GCA_903632075.3 Acanthosepion pharaonis
GTAATAATAATACTTCTAATAAGTTATCTCTATGATTTGATTGTGCCACCAGCTATATAAAGTATCAATACGGACGGAATTATATAGAAACAAAAAATAAATAAAAATTTTTATCTATCTATCTATCTATCTATCTATCTATCTATCTATATATATATATATATATATATATATATATATAGATAGATAGATAGATAGATAGATAGATAGATAGATAGACCAATCAAACCAGAAATGTATTGTCGGAGGAAATATAATAATAATAATAATAATAATAATAATAATAATAATAATAATAATTCTACGGGAAGGAAACTGAAAGAAACTGGAATGAACATCACCCAGACCCGGTTACGGAGATAGGATCTGTTACAATTCTATGGGACTACACAATACACACTGACAGATCAATCAAGGCCAACCGGCCAGATATTGTTATTAATGACCACAAACAAAATAAAGTGTCTCCTTATTGATATGGCAGTCCCTGCTGACTGCAATGTATCTTTGAAGATATTCAAAAAGTTGTCAAAGTACGAGGAACTTGAAATAGAAATCTCGAAAATGTGGCATATGGGAACATCAACAATCCCTGTTGTAGTTGGAGCCCTAGGACTGGTTGGAAAAAGATTCAGTAGACTAATTGAAGGATTCCTGGAAGTCCATGCCTCAAGGAGATACAGAAAATTGTTCTGACAAGTACAGCCCACACCTTAGGAAGGGCTTTATCTATGTAATCATTTTTTTTTTTTTTGTCAGTGGAAAGTGTCATGACGCCATTTCTAACCTTAAGGTCCCTGGGCGGGACCCGGAAAGAAATGTGTAAACGCCAGAAATCAAGGAAAATAATAATAATAATAATAATAATAATAATAATAATAATAATAATAATATGAAGAAGAAGGGGCAGGAAAAGGAGTTGATAGATAGATAGATAGATAGATAGATAGATAGATAGATAGATAGATAGATAGATAAGAAGAGATGAAGAAAGAAAGAAAGAAAGAAAGAAAGAAACACACTGAAAAAGATATGATATGACTGATTCATTTTCTACGGATTATCAACAGTTTGCATGTAAAATATTTTTAGATGGTCAGATATTTTATGGAGATATTTTACAGTAAGATTCACACTATATAAGGCATGTGGGGGGCCCTCGTGTTATAGGGTTACTTTAGGATGGAGAGGAAGACAACGGGTAACCCCACACTGGAACAAGTTAAGACTGTTGTGAACGTGGAAAGAACCTATTGGGAGTCGATCCAATAGTGCTGCAATAGAGTTCGTGTGGAATTTACTTCTCAACAATAGAATACAGAGGGAATATGGGTGGGTGTGTGCTACACTGTAAGTAACATGGCAGGTTCTTGCCGAGAAGGTTAGAATTGCCGGAGGCAAGGAATGGTGTTCATCCGAGCACTTTCCATGGAAGTAGCGACAGTGCAGGATGGCGCTTTCCACATTCCACCTGTGACAGTGAGGTTAGAGAATGGTAAATAATTCGGGAAGGACAGGTGGAAAGGTAAATGTAGGCGGGAGAAAGAAAGAAAGAAAGAAAGAAAGAAAGAAAGAAAGAAAGAAAGAAAGAAACAAAGAAACAAACAAACAAACAAACAAACAAAAAAGAAAAACTAAGATGACAGATGTTGGGATGGAAAGAAAGAAAGAAAGAAAGAAAGAAAGAAAGAAAGAAAGAAAGAAAGAAAGAAAATGAATGAAGAAGACAGATGTTGGGATGGTCAAAAGGAAAGAAAAATGTCAGCAGGAGAATAAATAAAGAATGAAAGAAAGAGAAAGAGAAAGAATGAAAGAAAGAAAACAGATGGTGGGATGGAAAGAAGGAAGGAAAAAGTGGGCGGGAGACAGAAAGAAAGAAAGAAAGAAAGAAAGAAAGAAAGAAAGAAAGAAAGAAAGAAGAAAAGAATACATATCTAGGTATGAATAAAAGAGAAGAAAAAAGCGGACAGTATAAAGAAAGAAGAAAGTCTTAAAGTAAGTGCAGTCACACGGGAGAACGAAAGAAATATAAAATTATGATTTTTTTGCGTAGTTTAGATGTGGCACAAGGCCGAGTATATGGGACACTTCGTGAGGATCCAAGTCACAACTCTGTCGTAATTGCCATTGTGAAACAAGCTTGTGAAACATTATTCCACGTCGAGGTGTCCAATACCAGTAAATGAAATCAATAAATTAAATATTTAATGAATAAACAGAAAGAAAGAAAGAAAGAAAGAAAGAAAGAAAGAAAGAAAAAACAAAGAAGGAAAGGAAAGAAAGAAAGAAAGAAAGAAAGAAAGAAAGAAAGAAAGAAAGAAAGAAAGAAAGAAAAAGAAACCCACACTGCGGGGGAAAAAAGAAATGCAGAAGACTCGCATTAATGGAAAGCAAGCCAGGAAACAAGAAAGAAAGAAAGAAAGAAAGAAAGAAAGAAAGAAAGAAAGAAAGAAAGAAATGACGTGAGAGAAAGAAGGAAAAAGCTCCACAGAGAAATAGAAGAACAGATAATTACAGAAACAGAGAAAGGGGAAATTAGTCGCATCCATTTCGTTCCAACATAACTAATAAATAAATTAATGCTTTAGAATTTGCGGGGAGAATTCAGGTTTATAGTCCGCCATAAACGGCGACAAATCGAATGTAAGACTGAGTGACGGCATTTTGTGTTCAGCCCGAATTTACAGTTGACCACATGGGGGATATCTCTACCGAGTGTTTGCAGAGAAAGCCAACTTCAGATATCTGGGTATTAGATATGAACGTATTTATTTTCAATGGGAAATTGGCGCTGCACAATCTTATTCGTTTTGCACTGATATACCGGGTGTAACAGCAAAATTGTCCAAATCTTGTAACAACATGGGATAATTGTCCGCCCCCCCAAAAAATGTTTAATATCTAAAAAGCACTAAACTAAATGAGTCCCTTTTTTTCCAGATTTTCAGATAAGACATTCAGCCATTTCAATACCATTTGTCGTAAAAATCACTGAAAAAAAAACCCTCTGAGTTATTCAGCTAGAAAGAGAATCGTTTTGTGTCAGCCCAACTATGTCATCCCAACTGAGCAATGGTGAGAGGAAAAATATTATTCAGGCCTTCAGTAATCGTAGCAACTTTCATATTCTAGCTTCCATCTTCAAAGTCAATTCAAGAACCATCAAGATTACGGTGAATAAGTTTAAAAAAGAGGGAACAGTAGGGAGGAAAACTGGATCAGGAGGTCACAAAGGTAAGAGGGATCATCATTTCAACTTATAGCTAAATACCTTCTTATTGTTCAAAATAGAGTCAAGTAGTGTTATAAAAGCTCAGAGAATTCCAGTAAGATATCTTTAATCATTTCTTGGATACAACGGTTTAAATCTTAATCTAACAAATGGAAAATATTTCTGATAATCGATTTAGAAAATTTTACACCTGGTTATCCACTATTTCCATTTACAATCTGTTACAATCTATCTGTCGATCTATCTATCTATCTATCTATCTTTTTTACATTGATGTTAAAACTGTACAAGGCCCAAGAGCCACTCGAGGGTGACTAGCAATTTATGGGGATATGTGGGAAGATAACGGTTAAAACTAGACTTAAACAGGTTAAAATCCTAGTGATCGGGTTTGGTTTGGTTTGGTTTGATTTACGGCATATCAAAATCAATGGGCTATTTAATACCGACAAGATTTTTTATTGCTGGTAATATTTTTCAAAAACGTATTGAGAGTACCTGTATATTTCTGAGATGAAGTATTATGTACACTATTTATATTATTCGGACTATTGTCCTGATCTTTGTTGCCATATTTATCACAACGTTCCGGCCGTTCAGTTAAACATTCCAACCATCTGAAGAAGGCCATAGCGAACAACGGCCGAAACGTTGTGATAAATATGGCAACAAAGATGAGCACAATAGTCCGAATAATGTAAATAGTCTATTGCTAGTAGTATTTTTTTTTCAAATATATATTGCTGTTAATATTTATTTTCTTCAAAAATTAATTACTGGTAATATTTATTTACAAAAGTATAAGACTTATTTTTACACTTACATGTGTTTTGATCCCAGTTTGGGGGTTAACTATTTGCCCATAGCTGGGACCCTAAAAGGTGTTACCACCCCGTACCAGTGTGGAGTTGGAAACGCCAGCAATTAACGAGTGGTTCCACGTTCCTCAAAACTTTTCGAACAGAGGCCTTGCTGTTGGATGTAGTTTATCGTTTTACACAGGTCCTGTCCATATATGGCAGTAGTATCTCAATATTTGGCCTGATCCGACTCTTGTAAAGATAAAGAATAGCAAGTCAGATACTTCTTCCTTTCTTTTGATGTGCCATCTCCTTTCAGGACGTAGGCGATCATGGTTCTCCACCTCTCTTTATCCCTTGCAGCTCTCAACAAGTTCCACTGGTTGGCTCTGTGGATGTTGAACAACACATATATATATACCTGAGCAGGCGTCTGCACTGGGGATTAGCTAGCCGATAGAGTAGACTGGCTTCCATTTAGTTGATAGTGGGAATACATAGTAAATATATTGAGTAAGGAACATTTAAAATTTCTAAGACAATAAGGAAAACGTGTTTAGACAATTTGACACTCCCAGAATATTTTGCAGGTAACAGATAAAGAGGAAAACGGCACATCTTTCTTTTTATGTGCCATGTCATTTCAGGACATAGCCGATCATGGCTCTCCACCTCTCTCTAAACCTTGCTGCTCTCAACATGTTCCTTCCCTCTGCCATCCCCCTCAGACCACGTTCTGTCATCCTCTTGCTTAAGTCCGCCAGGAATGTCACGCGCTTCTTTCCCTTGTGTCTCTTTCCCTCTATTCGACCTGTGAGTATCAGTTTCTCCAGGCCCTCCTTTCTCATTATGTGTCCCAGAAACTTCAGCTGCCTCTTCCTGATATTAAGTATAAGCCTGATCCTTGTTTTCAACCTAAAATCTCATCGTTGATCACACGCTCGGTCCATGATATCCTTAGCATCCTTCTGTAGAACCACATCTCCGTCGCCTCGAGTCTCTTCTTCGTCTTTGAGGAAATCATGCAACATGCCGTAAAGAAGGGCAGATGTCACGTAACAGCTCAGTATTCTTTTATTTGTTACCAAAGAAATCCTCCTGTCTAGCAATAGTCTGTCTAGCTTTTGGTATGTGTCCATGGCACTCCCAGTACGTCTACGGATCTCAGTGTCGCAGTTACTGAAGTAGTACAGGGAATCGGCCATTTTTTCAGTATTTTAGCGATGAATCCTATGTATTATTTCCAGTTTAGGTCTGGTCTCTTCTTCTCCTTCCAGCTATGGGTAAAATAGCAGGACAGACTGGGTTCTATAGCCTTGGATGGCAACTGGTCTAGGAGAAGGAAAACTCTGAATTCAAAACCTGCGGAGGGTGAATGGAGTCTCTCTGAGCCTTGGATGGCAATCCATTTAGTGATGGTGTCACGATAAAAATACCCTTGATAACCCTAGTGAAGCATCAAGAATTCAGCTATTTGACAAGATTATGAACTACACCAATCAAAGTATTAGCTATGGCAGATAAGGAATACTGGAAAAGTGTAGTGAGTTCAATCTCGGCTGAGGCCGCAGGATGATGATGATGATGATGAGGTAAAGTCCCAATAGGCACTCAAGTACTACCTGAGAGTACACCCGTTCATTGTGACCCCTGTACGGTGATGACGAATCGTCACCAATTGGGTTTTCGGACCAACCAATTCTTTTCCCCACCAAACTGTTTAAGCTAGGTCAGAGGAGCGATTAACTGACACAATCTGGTTATCTAGAGTCGTGGATGAGCATCCATATTCAGTAGACTGGTAGAAAAACCTTTGGACCAAGAAGCGAGTTCGGCTGGCCGTTAACAAATAACTTCCAGGACTTACCCTTGTTAATTCTCTTGCAGTGATTCCCTATCTAAAGTGATTGTGTAGTAACCCTTTATTCCACACATTGTCAATGGCCTTTGAAATATCTAATGCGATCAGCCCTGAGTTGTATTTGTTGTCTTGTGTTTCACTGATTCCTTAAGTAATGACAGGACATCAGCAGTGGACTGAGACAATCGATAATTGTACTATTTGTCTCTCAAATAATCAAAAGACTTCTTGTTGATTATAATTTCAAAAAAATTGCTAATGACACTGAGGAGGCTAATGGATGTATTCTGAGACAGGGATGGGAGCCCAATCACATTCTTTAAAATAGGGCATGCACTTATAACCTGCTATAGACAGTTGGGATAAGCATCTTCCTTTGTAGCTAAGTAAAACATTCTGCTGGCTTATAATGTCAAAATGATTTATTTGATATTATTATTGGATTTAATTTCTCTTATCTATCTATCTATCTATCTATCTATCTATCTATCTATCTATCTATCTCAATATGTTCATCAATTCTTATCTATCTATCTATCTATCTCACTCTGTTCATCTATCTATCTATTTATCTATCTATCTCTCTATTAATATATGTCAATATGTTCATTAATTCTTATCTATCTATCTCAATTAATATAGAATACCTGCAAACTAAAATATTTGAAAAAGTTACAAATACTGCAATGTATATCCAATATGTACATGATTTTTAAAATCTTAACCGAAAATAAAAACAAACATTATAGCTAAAATTCCTCCAATAAGACCGTCATCTATCTATCTATCTATCTATCTATCTATCTATCTCCATAAATATAGAATACCTACATACTAAACTATTGGAAAAAGTTACAAATACTGCAAAGTATATCTTCTATGTAGATGATATTTAAAAATCTTAGCAGAAGATAAAAACAAACATTACAGCTAATAGATTAGTCCAAAACGATCCGTTCCAAACATTATTGTGACACTTTATACTCACTCTTTGCCCAGAAAATTAATCACTTGCAAATGCAAGAATATTATGTAAAAAGGCTTTATCGTCATGCCGTCAGTCTTCTTCAAGGAAACCTGTATAAAAGAGGGATTGCTGCCCAAATACACAACTATCATCTCTAAACTGCATCCCCTAAATGCACGTCGACCGGATGGCTTCCTTGCAATAGTCCTAAAGAAATGTGCTCCTGAACTGGCCCCTATTCTTTAAACACCCTACAATAAAAGCTTGGCTGCTTCTTGATTTCCATTATGTTTGGAAATTCTCTTCTGATGTTACAGTTTTTAATATCTTAGACGAACCGCCTTATTCTTCTATTGGTCTATTAACGTTTGACCTCTTTTTTTGGCAAGCTACTAGAAGCCATAATCAGCACTGAATTGTTTACGCATCCTGTTACAGTTTTTTTGTGTATATGTATGTATATATATAACTAGTGAGTTAGTCCAAATTCCTTGACTCGCTTTATTGTCTACCAATAGAATGTTAACCAATCAGAAGACGTAGAACATTCAATCCGTCGTATATAAAGGCGGCCATTTTTGTCTACTCTATCCGAATGTCCAGTCCAGTTTGTCAGGCGAAGAGAACCAGAAGGACGAACTATGCTCTGCTACCTAATGTGGCACCATGCATCGTAGCGAGCTGAAAAGAAATATGCATAAATATATGATTTGTTTTTTACGGGTTATCACCCATTTAATAATTATTTAGGGCCAAAAAAAATACTCCGGGTTTTAAGAATAATTCTTTCTTTACGTTCAAGCGATCTGGAAGAAGGAAATAGAAAACGAAAAAGAAGAAAGAGAAAGAAAAAAATAATAATACGAAAACAGGTCATAATCGAGCACAAACACGCTCAGCTGACACATAACAGGTGTCAAAAGGTATCTAGGTCAAAGTACCTGACCGAAATCCGCGAAAGATGGAAGTTGTTATCAGTTGGTTGGAGAAACGAATTTTAGGGACAATGAAAAAAAATATTGATAAGTAACAAATGAAAAGGGTGTCATTGAGATGATAGTAAAAGTCTAAGGGGTTGCGGAAGTGTATCTAAGGATATGCAGGCAAACCATTAATACGAAAACCCAGACAATTCCAGAATTGAAAATAAAGCCACACAAGATGATGTTGGCTGAAAATGTTTTTTGAGATAATTAAGATATTTGTTATCAAACTTCGAGCGAAAGAAAAAGTGAAATATTTTTATTAGTTCACGAAAACGCCACCCAGTTTGGGAAATCCCTTTCTTAGATCGTATCCAATTAGCGATAAACTGTTTGACAAATACCGCGTGTAAAAGAAACCGAGAGCGTCATTTCGGTCACGTACGAAAAGGGCAATTTAAATTTTTGTTTTTTTAAGCAAGCTGTTTCTTCCCCCAGAACAAAGCCACGGATTGTCCACGCCCGACTAAAGACGCCATTGGCTAGATGGGATCACGTGGCGCACGAAGGAGGAGGAAAGACACCCGACCAGGACCGCATTGTCCGAGAGCGGTCACATGACATACGAAGGAGCGGGGAAGCGGGTATACGCCCTCAGAGACACAATAAGGAAGTAGGAGTGAAAGTAAGTTACCGAAAATGGAAAATCCCTAATCAGAAATAAGAAGGGTGGATACGTATTTAGAATTATCAAGAAAACCCTGGCGCCGACAGACTCACCCCGGTTTTTGACTGCGTCAATAAAAGCGGGACCCCAACCGACAGAGATCAGTTTTTTTGCGCCGCGGACGGCGAGAGAGATCAGCCGTGAAAGACAAGCAGAGATGAGCGCCCCGTGTTGAAACCAAACCACACCCCGAAATGCAAATTTCTAGAGAGCAGGCAACTCGAAGCCTTAAAGTTGCCTGGTAGAAGCGTGGTGCCACAGTCCACAGAACGGGTCGGGAGGTAGGAATAATCTTGTGTACCAAGTAATTAGATATAAAAAGTTGTTACCTTTTTCTTCAATATTTTTGACCTTGTGAGTTTTTATTTTTCTTGTGTTATTCCCCCGTTGGACTCAGCTTGCATACGGCCCAATCCCTATTTTATCCCGTCTGTCTAAGATCTAATCACAACGTGGGTAGGCAGACCGGAGATCAGTGCAGTTACCCTGGTAACCAGGCGTTGGAAGCGGGTTGGGAACGACGAGGTTGGTATTCATCTAACCAAAGGGTTAGAACGTCACACTTGGAGCAGCGAGGAGCGAACAGCTGGCGCCGCGAACGGGATCGAACGACACAGTCGACGTTGCGACCAGGGGGGACGACGTCACATTTTACCAAAATATCCACTGCTAACCTGAACTACGCTTTCCTACTGTCTTCGAAATATTCACTGCTAACCTCTGGATTCTATACACGAAGACGACCGTCATTATGAATAACACATCCCACATCACAGAATTTTCTTTCACAGTAGCAATATGGCTTTCGCTTCTCTAGGTCACCTGATGTATTAAATATTAAAATATTCTATCAATATTTAGATAAGAATAGTGAAGCACGGGATTTTTCTTTGAACATTTCAAAATTATTTGTCAGGGTCTGGCATACAGGTATTCTTCACAAGTTCAAAGGTTGTAGAATTTGGGGTCAAATTTCTGAACTCTTTCTGATCGTGAAATGAAATTTGTCCGGATCGGCCACATTTCTAGAACATGTCACCTTAACCCATTAACTGCCAAATTTGTTTAATCCGCATGTTTTTTGGCCATGACAGGTGATTTAGGAAATTATTTATTCATTATGTTTAATTTCAGTAGTTACCATTATCGTTTTTATAGAAACTAGAAAATCAAATATATATGCGTATAAAACATCAAAAAATAATTTTGATTAAAAATAATAAAAAAAAATACTTTTCAAAATAGTCATTATTTTTCTACTCGTGAAATGTAAAATTACGACAGAAAATGTCTTCTTGCGGCTAATAATAAAAACTTTAAAGGCTAAGTCTTGTAAAATATACCTCTGCAAATACAATGCCTGTAAGAAATTCAATGTAAATACAAGGAATAACATGTAGTGAGTTTAATTTTAACAGATCCCCAAATTGGGCTCATGGCAGGTAATGGGTTAAAGTCTACAATCTTCAGTTGCTTCCGTTCTTTCTAGTCCATGGTATTTCTCCGAGACTTTTCGGTTATCGTCAACCATCATCATGGCTCTATGTTTAAATTTGAAATAGGTGGCTTATTATTTGAGTTTTATAGATAATATTTTGGGTATTTAGACAATGTAGTTGGATTAGTTCGTTATTAACCTATTAACAGCCAATTTTTTATTTAATGCGCATTTTTGGCACAAACAGTTATCTTAGGAGTTTATTTATTCCTTATGTTTAATTTCAGTAGTTACCATTATCGTTTTTATAGAAACTAGAAAATGAAATATACAGTGTAACCCGGATATAAGAGACCCGGATATAAGAGACCCGGATATAAGAGAAACACGGATATAAGAGAGATTTTCTCTGATCCCAAAGTGTTCCCATACTTACCTAAGCAAAATAGACCAAACCCGGATATAAGAGAAACCCGGATATAAGAGACTTCTTCTCCGTTCCCGACAACTCTCTTATATCCGGGTTACACTGTATAAGCGTATAATACATCCAAAAATAATTTTGATTAAAAATAATAAAAAAAAATACTTTTCAAAATAGTCATTATTTTTCTACTCGTGAAATGTAAAATTACGACAGAAGATGTCTTCTTACGGCTAATAATAAAAACTTTAAAGGCTAAGTCTTGCAAAATATACCTCTGCAAATACAATGCATGTAAGAAATTCAATGTAAATACAAGGAACAACATGTAGTGAGTTTAATTTTAATAGATACACAAACGGGGCTCATGGCAGGTAATGCTTTAATGAATGTGTCCCATAGGGCTCCATCCTTGCACCTACTAATTTTCATCAAAGATCTTCCTCAGTTTTCAACTTTGTATTTATACTGACTTGATAGTATGTCTGTGCGGCTCGATAATGTCAAATTGGCCGTTGATCTAAGAAATGACTAACAATCTGTTGTAACTTGGGGACAAGGAATGGCTTGTTAATTGTAATGCCTCCACAACGAAACTGCTTCGCGTTAAAGATTTCAGACGCCCGTTTCTGTCATTCATCAACATGGCTGGTACTAACTTCTTGAAAAAAATAACTCATTGAGCCTTTGTAAGTTAATAGTCTCTGCTGACATGGAGTAGATTGCATATACAGTATAACCCGGATGTAAGAGAGTTGTCGGGACCGGAGAAGAAGTCTCTTATATCCGGGTTTCTCTTATATCCGGGTTTGGTCTATTTTATATACATTAACACAGGCTCTAATTTCGGACCAGAGAAAATCTCTCTTAAATCCGGGTTTCTCTTATATCCGGGTTTGGCCTATTCTATATACATTAACACAGGCTCTAATTTGGGACCAGAGAAAATCTCTCTTATATACGGGTTTCTCTTATATCCGGGTTTGGTCTATTTTATATCCATTAACACAGGCTCTAATTTGGGACCAGAGAAAATCTCTCTTATATCCGGGTTTCTCTTATATCCGGGTTTGGTCTATTTTATATTCATTAACACAGGCTCTAATTTGGGACCAGAGAAAATCACTCTTATATCCGGGTTTCTCTTATATCTGGGTTTGGTCTATTATATATACATTAACACAGGCTCTAATTTGGGACCGGAGAAAATCACTCTTATATCCGGGTTTCTCTTATATCCGGGTTTCTCTTATATAGGGGTTACACTGTATATTGAATCAACTGCTTTGATATTCTACTAGGGAACTTAGTTAAGTGTGTTGTGCTACTCAATCTATTGAGCCATAATTTAACTTGCATATTTATAAATCGTCCTTGCATCGAAAATTTTCTCCATATCGCCTGTTACTCCAAATATATATTTAGAAATTCTTGATAAAATCCAAAGAATATGCAATCTTATTAGTCTTGATCTGGCATCTCGAATTCATTCACTTTTCCATCGTCGTAATGTAGCTTCCCTGTGCCTTTTCTATAAGTAATTTGATTATAATTGTTCTGAGGAACCTTCCTCTATATTACCTAGATCTTATGAATTTAAATGCATTTATAGATTGGTAAAAAGATCCCAGTATTTTTATAGTTAAATTGCCTAGATATGGACGTATCTCCTATGCTAACAATTTCTTCTATCGCACTTCTCGCGTGTGGAACTCTATTCCCACCAATGTTGACCTTCAAAAATCTAAATGCAATGTCAATTGTTCTCTACTGTCTTCTTGATCCTGCTCTTTTTATTTTTCTCTATCCTTTAAAATGATTTTCTTCTTCTTGCGTCTTAGTAGATTTATTGCCTTGCTTAGGGTTGAATAATTAAAAAAAATATATACGTCGGAATACTGAAAATATTTTTGTCTTAATCAGTTTCCAATATTCGCACATATCTTTATTTTGTAGGGAAGAGTTTTCGGGCGACTCGAAAACGTTTCATCAACCCATCCGATATATGCATGAGGAAATACGCTGAATATAAGCCATAGAAGACACACAGCACGAAAGAAATGAAAGAATAAGTAGATAGGAATGAAAAATGCGCGCTTACAGCTTGCAAATCATGGTATGATACCCTTTAAAATTCCATCCGTTATTCCTTTTCATCGTAATACTTCAATCCTTTTTATCCGTCTTTTCTATGTACAATTATTTGCGTTCTGTTTGTTGCACGTCGGCCTGAATTACTAAGTAGTTTTCCGAGAGCATTACCACGCCTCCAATATTTCATTGGATTCTATTTCAGATTTTTCTTTCTTTTCTCTGAAAAAAAAAAAAAAATCAATCCGCTTCCCGTTTAACAGTTGTCAGTTTCCCAAACTGCGCATGTCTGTTCTTTCAGTCATTTGTTTTGGACACTGTTAAATCGTACGAATCTCATTCTATCCCCTACTTTTAAATTTATATTTTACTATAGACTTTTAAAAATCTGTTTTCTTGCAACCTTTTAGTTTCGTTTGAAATCTTCCCCATTTTTTTTTTTATTTTCTTCATTTCTTCATCAACCATTTTTTATATGTCGTCTGCTTTCTGCCATATTCTATTTACTTATGACTTATTAAAATTAAAGATTTTTATTAACCTTGTTTTTCACAAATGTTCATTTAGTGTGAGAAAACTGTGAAAAATTGAATTTTACAAACCCTTTGTCTCTAAATATAAGCCCAGCTATCTTAAATCCCTCGCCATTAAAAGGTGACTCGAGTATCTTGACTGTTGGTGGACATAAATCGACAATTGATTTAGGGTGTTTGTCAATTAGTTTGATTAAAACCGATCATCTTGCAGATGATGTTGCGATGGAAAGGTGAAAAATCTAAGAGAAATACAGAATAATAAATTAGACCCCCAAAAATAGGAACACAAATTAGAAAAAAGAAAAAGAAAATCAAAGAATAGAAAAGAATGTAGGATGCAGACTTGGGTAGGCCATTTATGGAATTTGAAAGTTGGTTGTGACATGATGAATAAGGATACAGAATATTTTTTTTCAAGTCCTGAGCATTTTTTACTAGAAATGTGTTTGAAGATTTAGTTTAAGTTAAATATCGTAGCGTTGCAATTTCATTCCGCTGATCAATGAAAGCCTTATAGCACAACATTATAATATGTATACTTTTTTGAAGCTTTACACATTATAAATGGACAAGTTGCATGGCACAAGCACATTATTACGAAATTATTGTGCCATCAAATAATCCTTCATTTACTTCAAAGGGAAATTCAACTGAACGATTTAGCTATACAATGATGTAATATGTTATACAGTACAGTAGTTTTAATGTGATTTTCAATAAACATCGGAAATTTAATAATTATAATAATCTTATATGTACCCAGTAGTATTATGGTGTTATATACACTTTTATCTATTTTTTGGTTTTATTAATTATGATCTTACACATGATCTAACAAATCTTATTCATTGAGTAGATATTTTTTGTAATCTTTGACAATTTTTTTATCCAGTGCTGACTAATCGAATACAGAAAAACATCGCATATTTTGCGTATGGAGATTCGTAATTAGAATTGTGGTTTGAATATATTTTCCATTCAATGTATCTAATACAAAAGTTACCAAACTTATTTGGATTTATTCTTGAAATATTAACATTTTGAAGTCAGTTCTTAAACAAAAACCTGCAGGAATTCGGTACATTTTTCCAGACGAACATTCAAACAAACTAAATACTAAAATATTAGTAAAACTTATTTGTAATTTTGCTGGAAATACGTATTACATCAAACCCCAGCTTCCACATTGTGTGCAATATTGATTCTCTAAAAAGTGTAATATCAAATTCCCCTAATTTATACTTTCAGACAGGGTTCATAATGGAAAACGTTGTTTCCGATGAATGAAATCATCAACCAAAAAAGATTAATGTACAATGAGTTTTGGGGGTTAACTATCTTCTTTTTTTTTTAATCTGGTTATAAGTTAAAGAAATGCTTTCAATGGAAAACAAATCATTATATATAGGTATTTAGCTACAAGGCCTGACAAACGGAATAGGCTTACGGCCCCTTCTCGCTGAAACATTAGTTCCTGTACGATCACCGAAGTTAAGCCATGTCGAGTCTGGTCTGTACTTAGATGGGCGACCGCTTGGGAATACCAGGTGCTGAAAACTTGGATGCGCAGGTGGTGTAATGGATATTAGTTCGGAGTTTCCAATTCCAGTTGGTTTATATTCACTTACGCGTAAATACCATTGGGAAAATTATGATTTCATTTTTCCTCCCAGCTATGGGTTAATTAGTAAGACTTATATCATAAAAACGATTATTATCTAAAAAAAAAAATGCATACAAAATATTTAGATTTCAACATTAATAAGCCATAGAGGCGTTGATATGCCACTAAACAAAGACAAGCAACTAACGGCATGTGTCAAAGGGCCAAGTTTAATGTGACAATCTCTGGTAATACACGAAAACTGGCGACAAAAAACTATCTAAGATTGGGGCTCAAATTGCTAATCAAATTTTATTCGCGCCCGCATGCGAAATTTGGTCCTGCATCTCCGAATAATTTTCACTGTGCCACTATTTTTATAAATGCCATTTTATCCTTGTCATTGGCTGGATTTTGTTTGCAACCAGATTCATATGATCCATTGGCATTGAATATTGATATGGACATTCTAATTTCCTGTAGTGAATTATTTCCTCCAGTTTTTCTCTTGTAGCCTTCTCCAACCAAAATGAATGTCCAGTATAAAATTAATTTCAGAATAACCAAGTTAAATTAACAGGAAAAGAACGAAATAATTAATTGTCAATAGTTTTAGCAACGGACATCAGATCATAGTTTGATTTGGTTTGTTCTACGGTATATCAACTTCAAGGGGTCATTTAAGTTCACAAGATTTCTATTGTTGGTGATATTTTTTTCAAAAATGTATTGCTGGAAATATTGTTTTAAAAAATGTTTTTTTATTTTTTTCAAAAATATTTTTGGTAATATTTTTTTTGAAATGTATTGCTGGTAATATTTTTTACAAAAAATGTTTTGCTGGTAATATTTTTTTAAATGTGTTGCTGGTAATATTTTTTTTCAAAAATGTATTGCTAGTAAAGAATTTTCGAAAAAAGTATTACTGTTATTAAAATCTATTTTTATACTTCTATAGTGTTTTGACCTTCATAAAAATTTGCCCATAGCTGGGACCATCACAGTTGCTACCACCCTGGCTCAGGGTGGACCTGGGAACACCAGCAATTACACACTCCTCCCCACTCCCCCGCTTGCTCGATCAGAGGCCTTGCTGTCAGATATAGTTTATCATTTCATCCAGGACACGGACATAGTTTATCGTCATACCCAGGTCGTGGATGTAGCTTATCGTCTTACCCGGGACGCGGATGTAGTTTATCGTCATACCCAGGTCGCGGATCCAGTTTATCGTCATACCTAGGACGCGGATGTAGTTTATCGTCTTACCCAGACGCGGATGTAGTTTATCGTCATACGCCAGACAACAAATCTTTGTGATGGTGCGTATCATTCAAATCCCAAATGACAAGCATGGGAAATAGTTCATTTGAAGATACTATTTAAATACTGCAACAAAACAGAAATTTTGTTTACTTGTGTAGAAACAACATATTATTGAATGCATCAGTAGTGATCGTAAATTTATATATGTGTGTAGCGTAATAAGCGCAGATAAAGCGAAGAAATAAACGAATCTCCAACACGGCTCAAAAAAATTAAATATGTTTTTTATTATTTGAGTATTGTTTTTCTTTCAAACTGAAAAAAATGAATTACAAAGATTCTTTACTCATCAACCTCGCACAAAATATTTTATGCATCATTTTTACAGTGCAACCGAATGAATTATGACAGTATTGAAAAAAAACAGAATGAGTCGACATGTGAGGATGTGTGTGACACGGATGTACATTGTTTTATGTATGCGCATAAATTGTAGCAGGCGGCCGCACGATATGCGGTTGTGATGATTTACTACAGTTGACACTCGTCAAAAACCTAGACTACATGTTTTTTTTTATCTCAATATCGCTAAGCATTTTGTTTAATATAATATACACGAATAAATATGCGAAAATGTGAGTAATTAGTTTAGTGTGAGAATTTCATTTTTGTATAACAAAAAAACGACCCCTGGTCAAAGGTTAACTGAAAAATTAACTAGCGAACAAAAAACTGATAACTTTTATAATGAAACTCCATAATAAATAAATAAATAAATAAATAAAATAAAAATAGATGTATTAATCTCAAGTTTATTGGTTATTAAATATTTTCCCAATTTTTGAATATCCATTTTAACGAGGGAACATTGCCTGTCATATTTTAAAGTGATCCTCCAAAATTTCATAGCAAACAACAAATCATAATTGTCTGAAATTTCAAAGTCTCATATGACATCGCTGATTGGTTAATATATATGAATATAGAAATTCGAATTATTGAAGCCGTACAAAAATGAGATAATTTGACATTAATTAATATGACTTAAATCTATAGCATTTTTCTTCAAATTTTGTCTTTATTTCTAAAGGCGAACTAAGTCTGTATGCGACTTCTTTTTCTATGTTTCCACCCTGTGCAGCTTTTAGCAAGATTTGTCAACGGTATCGCTCCCTGACCATGTTCTTCCCTCTGTTATAAAAACACACCAAATATTTATATTTCCGTATTTACATGATATTGGCATCTCCAATTCATTATTCCCATCTTTGGGTATCCCTCTTGTCCGCAAACTTATATTCTAAGTGTCCCTAGAATTTCTTTTCAACACTGTCATCTGTATATAGTTTTTTTTTAAAACATAAACTAAAAATTCTTGAAGTTATCTATATAAAAAATTGAAACCAAAACTTAATAAAATGTATAATGCATAAGTATTTTAAATTATTTACAATAGTTTAAAATATCGAGCTTTGTACGAATAGTTTTTAATAATTATTAAAAAAACTCTCGACAACCTCATGACTCAGTTACCTCCCGTGAAGTGTTACTCAAGTCATCGCAATGCACACAACTTTCAGATGAACGCAGCTATTTTGTCTCTGAAAATAATACTACAATATTTGTCTTCAAATAAACAACACCCTTATGATGACATTGTTTTAATGTCGAAAGTACTTGGAATAAAGAATATGTATCAACACGGTAATTTTCTCTCTTCCTTTAATAATGGCACCAAAAAGCTTTTCCGTGGATTTGAAAGGATGCAATTGAAAATAAGTAAACAAAATATGTCTAAATTATTCAATGAAACAATATCTCAATATATATATATATATATATATATATATATATATATAACCCATACTATCATAGCGCCACTACCTGCTAAAAGTTTGGATCTATAGTTACATACAGTGTCGTCCATACATAAACTTGACCATCAGATTGAAAACATGAGCGATAGGTTCATTGTCAAGTTCTGTATTTAAGCTAATACACGTGATTATTTCTGGACCTTCAGATCAATTAGTTATGCTGGTTGAGGGATCGGGGCAAATATGTAAATATACTGGGTTAATTATTGTTCATGATCTGGATATGTCAACATAAAATCTATTTTCATAATATTGCTTTAACTTACTATAATTTCATAATATTCACTCCCCTCTAACTCTTCAAATTTCAAAAGTATAACTAATTCTAATTATATATATTTTTATATTTCTCTCCTCTATAAACTCTTTAGATAATATTAATTATAATTTATAAATTTTACTACTTTATATATCACCAACACTCTTTCTATTTAAAATTTATTTTTAAACCCCTTTTTATTCATATTTTAATTTTAAATTGATAATTCCTTCTTCATACAACCCTATTAATACCATAAGGTTAATATTCGTGTTTCATTTAGTAACACTTCTTCCCTTTATGACAAATACCTATATCAGTCCCCTGACCTCTGTCTAGTGCTATTCGTCTGACTGAAACTTTGGACTGTTGCAGTTAAATTCTATTTCACGCCCCCTTAACTGTATAGACACAAACACAGTCCAAGGCATGGTTGATAAGACATACTGCCAATATCTTCGGCTGCCGAAATAGGCTATTTTCAATATGAGGTAATTTTAGATTTTTACTATATATATATATATATATATATATATATATATATATATATATATATATATATATATATATAAGTAATGAAAATCTTGGTAATCTGTTCAGATAATCCAAAAGTGTATGAAATCCAGAGATCTAAATGTTAAATCAAAGCGATTAATTCAATGAAAAAAGAAAACTTTAAGGGTCCATTGGTTATAATTTATTTCACCAGGGAATTTCTTTTTCCCTGAAAGCTCGTTATGACCCAGAAAAAAAAAATTACCTAGGAAATAAATTATAAAACCAATGGACCCTTGAAAAGTTGCCTGTTTTCATTATATATATATATATATATATATATATATATATATATATATATATATATATATATATATATATATAAATGTTATATTTATTAGCTACACATATTTAAGTTGGTATTTCTGATTTTTTTATTTTCTTAAACAATGAAATTAATAACAACCGGCCTAGATCGAGAAGACCTATTAAAGAAAAATTGTGCCTCTCTTTACTTCACGATTGAAGCCAGTTGTTATTAATTTGACTGTTAATTAGTCTGAATCAAACTGGTTTGTCCCGCCTAAAAACAACAAAGCCTATCGGTCAATATAAAATACAACCCAATTTAAAAAATCTCACAGTTATAGAATAAATTCTCGGCTGGGTGAACTGACTACTACTAACCACTAATCCTTTAGCCCTTTCTTTACCCATCTCTTCTCTCTCACATTTCCTCTCCACTACCAATCTAATATGTCCATCAGGTGTCTTTTCTTCATTTACGAAGTAGATTTCGATCTGAAGAGTTGTACACTTAGGTGTTCACGAATAAATTATAAGCGAAATGGAAAATTAAATTCTCTTGCTTCTTATTATAATTTTTCTCGATATATATATATATATATATATATATATATATATATATATAGTTTATATTTAAACTTAGGTAATCCGTATGGGTAGACCCGGGAGGATGACATCCAGAGAGCTCAATGTAAAATTCAGAGCAGATATGTTTGAATAAAAGACAGACCACGTTAAGATTCCATGTAATAAGTTATTTCACCATAACCCCCTTTTACATGGGGTTCTGGATCAGACTTTACTTCCAAAAGCTGAAATGAAAAATGAAAAGAAATTTACACGTTTTTGACGGACCTCATCAAGTATACGCAAAGTTAACGAAGTGAGGAAGTGAGGTGGGAGAGAGGATATGAGTGTGTACACGTGTATGCATATTTAATGATATATTTATGTAAATATGCCATATCAATTGAAGCTAATTAAATTTATTACAATTATATGCACCTATATATTTCATGGTGTGAGATTTAAATTTTTACAATGGTAACTCTAGTTTGTCATTTGCGTGTTGATCTGTTTCTTTGAATAACAACCACACATTCTGTCTTTTGCAACAGTTGGTAAGCACTTATTTCACGAGGTCTTGCAGGTTTTGTGTCTGCTATCAATACTGTCATCTGTATACATCATGTTGTATATTTTATATGTTCGTCTGCTTTCGGCTATCCTTTTAGCCATTATCAAGGCTGATTTTATTTTTACTTTTAACTGAATGTATAATTTGTTATGTATGTACGTAGAGGTTTTATTAGTTTAATTTTGTGGCCGTGTTGATAGTTCATCTTATGGTATATTGTTTTTTTTTTATGAAGCGCTGAAACATACAGAACATTCGGACAATTTCTATATAACTTATGTCCAGAAAAGGAAAGAAAAATATAAGAGCACAAAAATTAAATAAAAAAAAGAGCTTAAACGTGGTACTTGGTCAGTTGTTTTTAAATCTATCTATCTATCTATCTATCTATCTATCTATCTATCTATCTATCTATCTATTCCTCTTTCTTCTTCTTCATTATTATTAGTCTGTTTCCCATTCCTCTGATATTACTTTTTTCTTTTAATCTATCTATCTATCTATCTATCTATCTATCTATCTATCTATCTATCTATTCCTCATTCTTCTTCATTATTATTAGTATGTTTCCCATTCGTCTGACATTACTTTCTTCTTTTAATCTATCTATCTATCTATCTATCTATCTATCTATCTATCTATCTATCTATCTATCTATCTATTCCTCATTCTTCTTCATTATTATTAGTATGTTTCCCATTCGTCTGACATTACTTTCTTCTTTTAATCTATCTATCTATCTATCTATCTATCTATCTATCTATCTATCTATTCCTTATTCTTCTTCATTATTATTAGTATGTTTCCCATTCGTCTGACATTACTTTCTTCTTTTAATCTATCTATCTATCTATCTATCTATCTATCTATCTATCTATCTATCTATCTCAGTCTCTTCCATATCTATCTATCTATCTATCTATCTATCTATCTATCTATCTATCTATCTATCTATCCCAGTCTCTTCCATATCTATCTATCTATCTATCTATCTATCTATCTATCTATCTATCTATCTATCTATCTATCTATCCCAGTCTCTTCCATATCTATCTATCTATCTATCTATCTATCTATCTATCTATCTATTTGATTATGCATTGAATATTACTACCGTATCTGGCCTGGTGCTCCTGCTATATATCTCGCGATTCTTTTTTTACCAAATCCAAAGAAGTGGCTCTAATTTAATCAAGCCTTATCTGACATTTCGACTTCAGCCATTCCGCAACCACCGTGATGTGACTTCCATCTGAGTTTCTATAAACGTTTTCATGGCAATTGCTCTGATGAGTTTTCTTTCTTGTTGATATCGACGGCATGAGTTTAGGCCTACAATCAGGGCCTCTTTCCTGGGTCCAAAGAGATGATCGTCTGAGGGTGCTAAATTAGTTTCTGGTGCAGAAGTGAAAACTGCTGTAAAGAAATGACTACATCAGCAGCTAGCCGAGTTTTACAAAGCTGGGATTACCTGTCCTCATTCGTAGGTGTAACACTGCCATTGGAAGATGTGGTGACTATGTGACTAAGGGTGTGAACCTGGGATTACTTTCATAATTTGCATTCTTCGGACTGTTATCATCATATTCATTGTCATATTCACAACGTTTCGGCCGTTGTACGCTCCGGCCTTCTTCAGATGATTGGAATTTCGAACTGGAACCTTTATATCGTCCAACGGGGGTAAATTGTTCTAGTTCCACGTGCCATGCCTCTTCAGGATGTCTCACCTATTTCACTTTAGCTCAGTTCTCCAAGATATGCTTCACCACTGCTGTGGCCAGGGATTGATTTCGCAAATTTTGGGGTCTAGTACACTGGACCTAACCAAGGTCTTGAGGATGAGGATAACAGTCCGAATAATGTAAATAATGCAAGTAGTCATAATACCGCATCTCAGAGATATAGACAGATAGTGAACCTGTGATGTATAGCTATATGTACTGCATTTAAAACTGTGTTCCTTATTTCTTGCGCAAAAAAGAAAAAAAAAAAGAATTTACTTTCCTTTTTCTTACTTACCTTCGTAATCTATCTGATGGTTTCTAAAATCCTAATCTTCATGTGAAATATCTGAATAATGTATCTAGAGTTTTGTGAGCCGTTTATTTTTCTGTCAGGCAAATGTTTACCCAGACGTCGAAGACTTGCAGTATTTTTCCACCGTCTGACTCCAAAACACTGAAACTTTTAATGGAAATAAATACCCTTATATTCGACGTTGAGACGTCTATGTGGCCAGTGTTTATCCAGATATCATAGACTGACTGTACTTATTCCGTGTCTGATCTCATCAGACTGAAATTGAAAATCTTTGTAAGTGATCTTATATTCGATGCCAAGGACACTGCTAATTTATGCACCAGAAAATGGAATATTGCCGCCATATCGGGCCTGGAGCTCTCCATTCCTGTTTTTCATGTCTTGAGGGACTACAGACGCGTCTACATGGCTTTTTTGGTGATGGATTACTTTCTACTCAACAACCACTGTCCTCACAGTCAAAACGTTTCGAGCCTGTCACTGCACTATCGCTATTTCCATGGCATGTGTTCTAAGGCGATGCATTCCTTAGTCCCATCACCCTTGATCGTTCAAGTGGAACCCGTCATACCACGTACACAGGGGTGAATTATACCAATTTACTACGTATTTCATTAGTAAGGAAGAAGTTCCGTTGAGAGAGTTTCTTCCAAAGAAAAAGCTGTTTTGTGAAACAGACCCCCGACAGGATGCTTTCCCAATCAATACAATCTTGCCTATTTAAGATAAGGGCCTACGGTTATCTTACTGGCATAACATTGTTACCTTTTCTTATGGTGATGCAACACCACAAAATAATTCTCTGCCTTTAGTGGCTCTTAAGAAGTGAATTGGTTGAAGATTATATATATATATATATATATATATATATATATATATATATATATATATATACCATGAAAGATAACGGTAGGCTTTTTATCTTGAAGAGGTCAAGAGTGTAGGGATTGGGAAAACATCCTGTCGGGTGTCTGTTTCATGAATTACAAAAGTTTGTCTACGAAACTCTGAGTCGATGTACTGAATATGACATCAATCATTTAAGTGACCCATTCATATTTGTACCCCCCCACGCACGTATATATATATATATATATATATATATATATATATATATATATATATAATTTATATATATATATATATATATATATATATATGTATATATATAATTATATATATATATATATATATATAATTATATATATAATTATATATATATATATATTATATATATATATATATATATATATATATATATATATATATATGTATGTATGTATGTATACATATATATATATATATTTATATAAATATATATATATATATACATATATATATGTTATATATATATATATACATGCATACATATATATATATATATATATATATATATATATATATTTATGAATAAAAATGACAATAGGAAAACTGGTAATTGCTGAATAACGTCAGTGATTGTCACGTGTGAAGAATATTGTCATTATATCTGTGTTGACGTTATTTTCCAGTTAAAAAATATGAAAATAGCGTTTCTCTACATTCCATTTGCTAGGTACATTCTGTTTTTGTTTTTATTAGTTACTTTGTTCATTTAATTTCATTTTCGTATTTTGCTTTGATAAAGTCCACATTGGACGAAACGCGTCAGCAATTATCAGTTTTCCTATTGTCATTTTTATTCATAAATATTGTCTTCCCTACCGGTTATATCGGAGAAATTTTCATATATATATATATATATATATAATATATAACATCAATCGTTTAAATGGCACACATTTTTTTTATTAACCCCCCATATTTATATATATATGTGTGTGTGTGTGTCTGTGGGTGTATATATATATATATATATATATATTGCATTAACCACCCATATATAATACAAATAAAAATGTACCACTTAAATGACTGGTGTTATATTCAGGAAATCGACTCCAGAGTTTCGTAGATAAAACTTTTGTAATTCATTCGGTTCACTCGTCAGGACATTTCAACAATATATATATATATATATATATATATATATTATGGATGTTACGGCTATTAGTGCTGGATTGATTATTTCACCTAAAAACTCGTTGAATTTCCTCTGTTGCTGAAATAAATAGATAGAGAAAAGACGGAAGGATACGGAGACAATGGAGGGACTGTTTAGGACTGATTTTATTTCTTTCTATTGGATTCAACGACCTCTTGTTGGGGAATTTCCTCCCAAAACAGTTGGTACGTATTCACCAGTCAATGGTCCAACAGAAAAAGCCCCAGCGTTTCTTCTTTTAAGCGTCTGCTCTTTTTAAGCGTCTCTCTTTTAAAAAAAACGTCTGCTCTTTTATTCTTTATTTTTGCACCTGCGTAATTTGTCTTTCCTGTCAGAGGACTCTTGGGAGATTTTAATGTTTATTTTATTATTTTTATACTTTTATTTAATTTTGTATTTTATTTTATTCCCACAACACATCCCTACCCGATGTAGCGGAGCTACAGTAAGGATGCATTTAAGGCAAAGTTAGTCTGTTATAAGGTGCGTGTGTGTATGTTCTTCTTTTCAATGTACATACAATTTTGTTTATGTGTGTATTTTATGTGTAGTAGAAATGGTCATTGTTTCTTGTAAAACGTACACGTCTACCCGAGCGGGTGACGATTGGTTCCTGTGGTAAGTTTTGCTGCGTTTCAGGTGTTGGTGATGACGTGTTGTCTATTAGGCTGTGTTTTTTGTTTTCATTCTTTTTGGGGGCATTGACGAATATTGCTGGCTTCAATCGCTCAATTGAAACCGTTTGTTCATCACCAGCCAATGTCTCAATGATAAAATATTTTTTTCTTTTTTTTTATTACTCTGTAAGGCCCTGAATATGGAGCTTCAGAGGTTTTTCTAATCCTGTCAGTTCGCAGCCATACATGCGTTGCTGTTTTAGTTCTTTAGGTATAAAAAGATTTTTTGAGTTGTATGTAGCTGTCCTTCTGAAAGGAGGGTTATATCCAACTCTTGCATCTCTTTGGCAATTTTTTTTATGTCATTTTTGGACAAGTCAGGATACTCCTGGTCAATTATTGGTTTTGGAAGTAATAACTGGGTTCCTGTGACAGCAGTGGCTGGGGAGAAACCTTGCTCATTAGGCATATTCCTAATACCAAGCAATATAATTGGCAATGCATCCAACCAGCTCTGCTTTCTTGTCATGATTGCTGTTTTAAGAGTACGGTGTAACCTTTCGATTATTCCATTGGTTTGAGGGTGGTAAGCCGTTGTACGGAGCCTGTGGAAACCTATTATAGCAGATAGGTCCCTAAACAGTTCACTTTCAAATTGACTTCCCCTATCGGTGACAACATGTAATGGGACTCCAAAACGAGAGATCCATGTATGCAGGAACGCTAATGCTATGGTGGTGATGGAGGTGTCTTGGAGAGGTGTAGCTTCTACCCATCTCGTTGCTCTATCAATGCACGTAAGGACATATCTAGCTGGAGATGTGTATACGCCGTCATAAGTGGTGGTGGGTAACAGAGGACCAATGATGTCTATATGCACGGTTTCAAATCTTCCTGATGGCAGAGAAAAAGGTGTAGTTTCTGTTCTAGTGTGTCTGGAAATCTTGGACTGTTGGCATCGTAGACAGCTCTTGACCCAAGATCGTATGTTTTTCTCCATTTCTGGCCAGAAGTACCTAGCTTTAATCAGTTTTGTTGTTGGCGTGGGTCCTGGATGGGAGATGTCATGGAACATGTCGACGATTCTCCTACGAAGTGGCTCAGGTATGTATGGTCTGGGAGTAGATGTTGATAGGTCGCACCAGACGGATGACCCTTGCAACTCAAAGGCTTTAAGTCGGCTCCTGTATGTGTCGATTTCTTCATCCTCTCTTTGTGACTCACTGATAGCTGGTAGATCACAGGGGTCTACGGTCACCGAAAATGTGGGTCGAGATAGACAATCAGCAACGATATTTTCATCTCCTCTTATATATTGTACATCTGTGATATACTCTGTCATAATTGATAAATATCTTTGATGCTTGTCCGATTTCATCGGTGTTTTTTCTTTCTGAACGCCAGGAAAGAGGTTTGTGGTCTGAAAACAAAGTGACATTTCTGCCTTCAATTTGTGGTTTGAAGTGCAAGACTGCCTGATATGCTGCCAAAAGTTCCCTGTCAAAGGTGGAATATTTCCTCTGGTTTTCAGACAGTTTTTTGAATAAAACCCAATGGGGACAGGATCACCATTTATTATTTGATGTAACGCTGCACCAACTGCATGATTGGAGCTATCCGTGACTAAGTGGTATTGCATGGCATCTGGATCAGGGTAAGTCAAAGCCGATACTTTGGCAAGAATGTCTTTTATGGCAACGAATGACTCACTTTCAGTCGGGCTCAGTTTTAATACTTTTTCCGCTGGACTATGTTTGATGGCCTCAGTTAGTGGCAGTAACACATCTGAGGCTTGAGGTATTAATTTCCTGTAAAAATTTACCATACCCAGGAATCGACGCAGAGATTTGGAATCTGTGGGTTCTGGAAAATATTTGATGTCTTCAACTTTCTGTGTTATTGGCTTTAATCCTTTCATGCTCACATTATAGCCCAAGAAGTCAATGGAGTCTTTGTAGAACTGACATTTTCAACAGAGATTTGAAGGTTGTTTCCTTCGAGAATTGAAAGGACTTTCTTGAGATCTTTGTGATGTTGTTCCTTAGATTCGGAGAAAACAAGTATATCGTCGATATATGCGAAAACACAGTCTACATCCATAAATATGTTGTCCATAAATCTCTGGAATGTAGAGCTGCTGTTTCGTAGACCAAATGGCATGAACAGGTATTCAAAGAGACCAAATGGTGTTATCACAGCCGATTTTTCTATGTCTGCCTTATTCATGGGGATCTGGTGATAGGCCTGTAGGAGATCGATTTTTGAAAATACAGTCTTCTTGAAGAGTTTAGATCCGAGGCTGTTAATATTTGGTATTGGATATCTGTCTGGTTTTGTCAACTGGTTCAAATGTCTAAAATCGCCACATACTCGCCATTTTCCTGGGGTTGACTTGGGAACTAGATGTAGTGGCGAAGACCAGGGGGACTTTGACGGTTTAATGATTCCAGCTTGTAAGAGTGCCGCGAACTCCTGTTTAGCTGATTTTTATTTTTCTTCTGACAGTTGTCGGACCTTGGCATGAGTAGGGCGCTATCTCCAGTATCTATGACGTGTGTTACTTTCGTGTTAGACACTAAAGACTGTCCTGTACGTGGACTGGTTAGTTTTGGAAATTCTTGGAGGAGGGACTGCACTTCTTCTGGAAGGTTATTGTGGTTATTCACAGTTATACACTGAATTTGTGCGGTGACTCGTCCTCCTCGTGTATATCGATGGGTTTCCTCATCAATTAGCCTGCCCTTTTTGCAGTCTAAGATTAATCCATAGTGGCGCAGAAAATCTGCTCCTAAGGGGGTTGACGGTATCCGCTACTACTACGGTCCATGTATATGAACGGCGTAGGCCCGGAATCCCAATATCCACTACTGCTTCGCCAAAGCATTTAATGTTATTCCCATTTGCTGCTGATAGTGTTACAGGTGTAGGGTTTAAGTTCAGACCGAGTGCCATTCTCTGTGGTAAGATTGTTATAGAGGCACCCGTGTCTATCACAAAATTGACCTTATTTGTGTCAATTTTGGTAGCAACCTCAAATAGTTGCAAATTGCCGGTTGCTGATGCAATTCGCATTATCAGTTTTCCGAGGCTTGGGTGGTAGGGTTTCTGGCGGGTGAAGACGGTCTCGAAGTGGGCATTATATGACAGCCGGACTTGTTTGGCCACCTGCACCATGGTTTGCATGTCCTCGACTTTTCTGCATAATATAAATGTCCACGACATATTCGAGGCCTTTGGTTCTCATAGAATGGTCCGGAGCTATAGGTCGTTCTAGGCGTGGCGCTGGAAGAAGCAGTAGATCTGGAGTGTCTGCTTGAATGCGGCATAGTCGCGGCTTGTATCAACCTGGGTTTTAAAAATGGTGTTATTTCATCAGCCAATGTACCCAGTTCCATCAAGGAGGCATTTTTTACTGCTGCTATTACGGGTGTTATTTCCGGGGGTAGTGCCTGAATTAACTTATGTCGAACAAGTTCATCTCCGACACCAATCCTGCTGGCTGTCGACATCAGCTCATGGAGATAAGTTGAAGGCCTCCCTGTCATTTGAGTATTAGCCATTAATTTAGCGAACATCTCTGGTTTTGTCCTCTCGTGTCTGGCCATTACTGCGTCTTTTAATTCTGAATATTTTTTAGAAGCTATAATAGCGGACGGTAAGCTGGATATCAATTCTGGAGGTAGAACAGACAAAACATGATAAAACTTGGTTTCTTCACTTGTTATGTGTCGCAATTCAAATTGTGCCTCACAAATTGCAAACCAACCATCTGCTGCTGTGTGCATAAAGACTGGGATTTTGACTGATATAGCTGCTGCGTTTTCTTCCATTTTAGTGACTTACAATAAGGTAACAAGATGGAGAAAAAACAAAAAAACAGAGCAAGCCGATAAAAAAAAAATCTCTGCTGGACGGAACGTATTTGTGTTAACAGTTAATAAAAATATATATATATTTTTTTTTTTTGTGTGTGTGATAAAAGGATGAAAGCAGTTACTCACGTATTTAATTGTTTTTTTGGTTTTTTTTTTTTTTTGGTTTTTTTTTTTTATCACGGAAAACTTGAGTGTAGGTATCACGTCGTGGTCACCATTATGGATGTTACGGCGATTAGTGCTGGATTGATTATTTCACCTAAAAACTCGTTGAATTTCCTCTGTTGCTGAAATAAATAGATAGAGAAAAGACGGAAGGATACGGAGACAATGGAGGGACTGTTTAGGACTGATTTTATTTCTTTCTATTGGATTCAACGACCTCTTGTTGGGAATTTCCTCCCAAAACAGTTGGTACGTATTCACCAGTCAATGGTCCAACAGAAAAAGCCCCAGCGTTTCTTCTTTTAAGCGTCTGCTCTTTTTAAGCGTCTCTCTTTTAAAAAAAACGTCTGCTCTTTTATTCTTTATTTTTGCACCTGCGTAATTTGTCTTTCCTGTCAGAGGACTCTTGGGAGATTTTAATGTTTATTTTATTATTTTTATACTTTTATTTAATTTTGTATTTTATTTTATTCCCGCAATATATATATATATATGTAAATTGTTCCTAGTCAAATTAGATAATGCTTATAAGGTAAATGACATGATGTACATGTTATCAAACGCAGATATTAAAAACATAATTGTCATTAGTTGGTAGTTTATTTGTGAACAGAGGTCACGAAAAATCTCATATCTTAAATAAATCAAATTCATTTCAAGAGTTCACGAGGTTGGGCGTCTGGAAAATTATATAACTGAATTTATGCATAGATTTTTAAACGTGATGTTTCCCTGACAAGCCCGAAGGGAAATGTTGAAAGAAAGAACTACAGAAAATATTGATTAAAAACATAAATATATTTTGGGCATAATATTTGTTAATGAGTCATAATCGGCGGCCATTTAATAACAGAAAATTTTTAATTCATTTTATGGAGAAATAAAATGGATGTCAAGAATTCACTTGTGATTTGGTTTAATATTATTTATGGTTTATATTTCTGTTGAATTGACATACAATAGACGAAAATTAAACTAAAAACGGAGAACATCACAGAGTAATGAATCCTCTTCTTCAATTCTGTTAACTTGCAATGTATCGAATATTTTCATGATTATATGTTTTGAATATTTTCATCGTCATATTTATACAATTCAGTTATTTTACGATATTAAATTTTTCTTTACTGCTTGTATCTTTCTGACATCATATATTATATAATCATATTATATTACATGTTATATACGATAATGGTCATATATCCAAAAGTAAAGAATAAATATGAATGACATTATTATCTGCTTGTGGTAACCGTGAAAATTCCACAATTTTCTGTCTGAATTTTCTAATGAATAATAATGCCTGGCCGTCCGTATACCAGTCTATGAGGACGGCTAGCTTATCCTGTTGCTGATACCTTCTCAGGCATAACTGCGTTTGTTCAATACCTACAAACCACCATCTGGTTTATAATGCAAATATACTGACCAAAGCATAGTAAGAGTTTGTATGAGACAGTGCCGTATCTGGCGTGATGAACAGCTAAAAAACTCGCAGTCCAAGTAAAACAACAAATGCAGAATTAAGCTTGAATTGTAGGAAATCTTTATCCGGAATTAGTTTATCATATCTTTCATCCGACTGTGTGTCATTATAATGCACTTCATAAGATATCTTCAGAAGGACTATAAAGTTTAAAAGCAGAATATTCGCCATTGTTCCAGGTATGAATTTCGAATGGGTAGTGGTCAGTACTAAAACAGTTTTTTAATCATTTCTCCTCAAGTAATTTGTTCAAAGTTCTCCTGTGTTATAGAATATGAGAAAGAAAAAAGAAACTGCTATTAAGGAGAGAGGATAACATAACAGTAAATAAGTACACAGAACGATCGACACTGAATTTAAATTTAGAAGATCAAAGTTGACTGGAAAGCAAGCAACTGGGAGGGAATTCCAAAAATGAGAAGTGCGAGAGAAGAAACTGTTAGCATAGAACTTACGGCTACACCTATCCATTTCAAATGTAAAACGAGGAGATGTTGCTGACAATCTAGCATTGCGGTAAAATAATTCTAGATTTTTTTCTCCCCAATCAAGGGAAGAGTGCCACTAGCACGCAAGGGCTTACAGAGAGCGAGAGTAAGATTAAAGAGGAGTATTTAAGAAAAGGATAAAGAAAAGGACGGGGATCAAGGTCAAGGCATCAGAAGATGTCGATTGACATTACATTTGAATATTTGAAGATTATAGCTATCAGGGAAGCAAGTGATAGGAAGGGAGTTCCACTGACGGGAGGTGTGAGATAAGAAGCTGTTAGAGTAGAAAGGATGGCTATATTACGACGTTTCGACAGTGAAAGGGTGGGACCGAGATGCCAACCTAGTAGCACGCTGAAATTCATGCAATTTGGAAACCGGTGACAGTAGCTCGTTGGAGCAGTTGCCATGAAAGTACTTGTAGAAAATGCAGAGAGTAGCCACAGACCGCCTGTAAGATAGCGACTGCTGACGGAATGCCAGAACAGTAACAACCATGTTGCATATCCTCTCTGGATTTTGTGCAGCACCTCGAGATGAACACCGCGAGCACCAGATCATATATGGCAGCAGTATTCCATGCAGGGAGCAGAAATGGTTGATTTGTAGATTTGAAGGATGGAATCTGGCCTGAAGAACCTTCTGGCGCGACACAGATCATAGAGATAAGTTCACCAGAACAATTACCATGAAAATATTTATAGAAAAATGCACAGGGAAGCTACATTAAGGCAGTGGAAACGTGATTGGATTCAATTTAAAATATTTTTCACTGAATACAGACACATTGAAAGTTCGTATATGACAGCATATCTGACAAGTGCCGCTCTATCGAACGACTCGTTGGAGAGAAAGAATTTTTGAAACAGCTTGTTGAACTTGATCCATGTGAAAGCGCCAGATATTTGTTTCAACAACAAATTAGTTCATTTCTTTCTTGCTTGCCACGAACATCTCAAGCGAACTAGAAATTTTTCAAAGAGGGGATTTGAGTTATTTGTGAGCTTTCTCTTAAGAACCGGACACAACGTTAAACCATCTGTAGTGTCATTTAAACAGTAATGCCAACCAGTCATTTTTCATAGCTTTGTTACAGATGATGAAAAATGGGTTTTGCAGGTCAACTGAAAGTGAAAATAACAACAGTTAGCAGAACATTAGAAACCAAATGCAGGGAACCATCAACAAAAGTCCTTTACGGTGGAAGGGTCTGAACAGTCTGTTACGAGAAAAATGGAAAATGGAATGACCCACATTGCAATCATTTACTGGAAGCATCTTGATCGGATGTATATGGATGTATAACATGCCGCTCGTCTGCAAGTATACCCGTCTACTAGGGCGGCTAGCCAATCCCTATTGCAGATGCTTGCTCAGGCACATATGTACGTATTCAACACTCACAGAGCCCACCTGTGGTTTGTACTGCAAATATGCTGAGCAGACCTTAGTTACAGTTTCTGGGAAAAAGCGTGTTATCTAGCGTGATCAACAAATTGAACAAAGCCAGCATGTTCATACCTTCGGTGACTTTGTGCTAGCACAGCTATCGACGGCCCCACCTCTACCCAATTTTAATTTCAGTTATTATATATATATATATATATATTGAGGTGAATGTCATTATATATATATATATATAGAGAGAGAGAGAGAGAGGATTTTTCTGTCTAATTCGACGTATGAGGGTCAAGCATATCAGTTCCCAGGAAACCGACAGCCCGACAACAGCACATGAGATTTGATTATAGTGGTGAAGGTTTCATGCAGGACCATCCACACTTTTTGAAGGGCCGAATACAGAGACCTGGTGCACAGAGTGCCACAAGGTCCCCAAACGACCCTCTGCAGGTTTTGAACTCAATCAGAGTTGTCCTTCTCCAAGACCAGTTGCCATCCAAGGCTATAGAACCCAGTCTGTCCTGCTATTTACCCATAGCTGGAGGGAATTCGAACTCGGCTCTGCTATTCCTCAATCCAAGCCGCTATCCATTACTCCACCGTGCCTATATATATATATATATATATATATATATATATATATATATATATAGAGAGAGAGAGAGAGAGAGAGATTGTGTGTGTGTGCCTGCTTATTTTCTATTTTTACTTTTTTATTTGATTTTAAATATATATATATATATATATATATATATATATATATATATATACACACACACACACATATATATATATATATATATATTTTGAGGATGCGGGTTGTTAAATTGAAATTGTCGATTTATCGATATTTGTTTTTATCGTACGTGTATTGCTTCGAAAATGATGTATGTTTTTAGTGTTTGATTTTACAATTATTTTTGTATTGTTTGCGAGTAGATAATTTTACTATGATCAGTAAGCTGCTTGCTAAAGTGTTGCCTGATGTAAGCCCGGTCTGATGGGTGGTAGGCGAGTCACCGCGAGAATGTGGTTGTGGTGTAGCCTATATAACCGAAACAAATATAAGATTTTATAGTGTGAGGTTCTTACACAATGTTCATACTCAACAGATTTGCAACTTAAAAACGTTCATTTCTTTCGAAAATTGTAATATTTCTATAGGGACAAAATATTCCGAAAGGAAGAATCTGAAATGATTCTTGAAACCGTCTTAAAAGGATGATCACATCTTTTTTTTTGTTAAAAAGGCCCGAAAAGTTTGACCCGTATGATAATTATGCAGTCAAAGAGATTCCTGAGGAAATTTTGGAATTACAGTGTCCTACGAGTCCAACAATTCGTCGAGCCTGTTATGGGTGACCGGTAGTGAATACTATATGCTGTAAACTATAGTCCATACGCTGCTTATTAATGTATTGTCTTATGTCTTTCTAGATGACAGGTGAGTCTCCGCGAGTGTGTGGTTGTTGTGTATCCTATGTAAACATAAATATAAACAGAATCATAAAATACCTTACGCACGCTGAATATATCAGAGGTTTATGCATTTATGTAGAAAGAAACATTCTTTTCAGTGGGCAAGTAGTCACATACACATTCGTATTATATACTATTTGTCTTAAAGAACAGTGGCTGTGTAAATTTACAGAATATCTGTATGCCCTCTTTTAACATATGTAGACACATACATAGTAAATAACAGTTAAATACGTATGTGTATATTTTGGCAAATATCTTCTGCCATTGTCTGATGGTGTGGAATACCTCGAGTTAATCCAGCGGTACAAAACTAATCAAAGAATTGCTCGCAGACATTATTTGCCGGGCTTCTGTCTTGTGTATTTAAACTATTTCATGGATACTCAGTTGCGTCTTGCCCGACAGGAATTTCTGCTTCAAACACACAAACAATGAATGATCCGATGTTCCCCTACTAATCTTTGGATATTTTCATCGTTTATTTAGTCTGTGAGAGGCTGGGTGGAGAGCTTGGAGCAAACAGAAGCGGCTCAGAGAAATAAACAACGGAAATAGCTAGTCAGAATCTACGTAGATATCGCAAAATATTTTAGTTAGGCTTTCTCTCTCTCTCTCTCTCTCACTCTCTCTCTCTCTCTCTCTATATATATATATATATATATATATTTGTATTTATATATTATATATATATATATATTGTGCGATAGATAAACTGTCGTCTAAATTACGTAAAAATGAAAATAACACTGACATATCATTTTAACAAGGCGCAAAAATATCTTGAAATGCTAAACAGTAAATGTATTCAATAAAATCGCCATCGGCTTCAAACAATCTGAAATATTCCTATTGGAGATTCCGGCGCGAATTCCAAGCAGTACAGCATGCTGTTTGAAAATTTCTGGCGGAGTGAATTGTGTCATGGTGCTCATTTTCTCACAGACTATGCCCAGCTGACCCGACTATACTGTGTAGTCGGCAAAATCTGAAAGAAATCACGAGCATGCGTGAAATTGAGAATATAAATCACCGTCAATTTACTCATCGCAAACTATATATATATATATATATATATATATATATATATATATATATATATATATATATGTGTGTGTTCATTTATATATATATATATATATATATATATATATATATATATATATATATATATATACACCACCAGTTGGGTAGACGGAACACTTGTTTGCCGTCAATAGCTATTATAGCTCGAAGTCATAAGTCATCATGGCCGAGGGCTTGAGCGTGTTGGCCTTGTTCTAATTGTCGATCACGCTAGATAACACGCTCTTTCCCAGAAACTGTAACGAAGGTCTGCTCAGCATAGTTGCAGTATAAACCGCAGGTGGTCTCTGTGGATATTGAATAAACACAAATGCGCCTGAGCAAGCATCTGCAATAGGGATTGACTAGCCGCCCTAGTAGACGGATATCCTCGAATACGAGAGGCCAGCTATACTATATATATATATATATATATATATATATATATATATATATATTTATTGAAGACATTTTTATGTTTAACGTTCTTTTTTTATAGATACAAGTATTTAAGTAAATGCTCTGTTTATAATAAACAGTATTAAATAACATTCAGGCCGGTAAATGTTATTCAATACTGTTTATTATAAACAGAGCATATACTTGTAGCTATAAAAAAAGAACGTTAAACATAAAAATGTCTTTAATAAATAAATTGTCGGACATTTGTCCATTTCTTTATATATGACGTCATTTGTTTACATTTGATACACCAGAGCAGTTATGAATGTACGAGATTCATGGAAGATTGAAGTTTATAAGCAGTAAATTCGACCTTGCCTACCGAACGCTCCTTTGTGGCACGTCAGCGTAAATGACGGTTCCGTATAGGATGCAGGTTCGAATCCTGTCAAAGGACGACTATTTTCTATGAAAATTTCTCGGACATTCAGGCCGGTAAATGTTATTTAATACTGTTTATTATAAACAGAGCATTTACTTAAATACTTGTATCTATAAAAAAAGAAAGTTAAACAAAAAAATGTCTTTAATATATATATATATATATATATATATATAAATATATATATATATATATATATATATATATATATATATATAGATATATATATGTGTGTGTCTCTGTGTTATTTATATACTATATATGCGCGTTACTTATTGGAAAGCGCTCAATATCAGTGATAGAGCTAACAAACTCACATCAATCCATCTAAAGATTTATAAAGATTTTGATAGGGTATGGCATATTATGGAATTATAGGTCGATTGTTCGACTTAATACAATCATTCCTGTCGAACCCTGCACTGAAGGCCGTTCTCAACGGATTCTCCTCCAGCTCCTATCCCACGAATGCATGTGTTCTCCTAGGCCCTACCCTGTTCCTTATCTTCATCAACGATCTTCCTGACGTCATAGGTTCCCAAGTAGGCATTTGTGCAGACGGCACTACTATTTACTCCTGCCTCAAAAACAAATCTAGTGTCGCCGACAAAACTAACCTGGTCATTTGTCTTGAAAAGTACCTCCAGTCGGTTGTGGACTGGCTAAGGAATTGGCTGGTTAACTTTAATGCCTCAAAATTAAAATTGCTCTCTATTACTCACCAGAGAGAACCATCCCTGCATCCCATTAGAATGTCTGACGCTCAACTCCATGAGAGCACCTCTTTGTGACTGTTCGGTCTCACATTTTCCGCTGACTTGAGATGGAACGAATACTGAGTCAATAGCTTCGTCCATCGCTAGGAAAGTTGGCTCCGTATGCCGCGCCACGAAATTTTTCTCGCCGAAGTCGATTCTTCAAATTCTACAAATCAACCATTCGCCCTTGCATGAAGTATTGCTGCTATATATGGTCTGGAGTCCCTTCTAATTGTCTCAAGGTCATTGATAAGATCCAGAGACGGATATGCAATGTAACTGGCCCTGATCTGGCATCTCGTCTGCAGTCGCTCTCTCACAGACGTGCCGTTGCCTCCCTCTGTCTTTTTTTTTACAAATACTTTCACGATAACTGCTCCGATGAGTTAATTTCGCTGGTTCCCAGACTTCATGAATTTAAGTGTTCAGCTAGGCTGGCATCTCGGACTTACCCTGTCCCTGTCGAAACTGTTAAATGGAGCCATCTCTTCTACTCCATTACTTTCGTGTCTCGCACTTCTCGCCTGTGGAACTCCGCCCTTTACTTGATTTCCTGATAGCTATAATCACCAGCTATCCAAATGTAACGTCAATCGACGTCTCCAGATGCCCTGATCTATCCCCTAACATTCTCATCATCCTTTCCTCTATCACTCCTCGCTCCAACTCTCTGTAACTCCTTGCTTGAGGTTGAATTCTTAATATATATATATATATATATATATATATATATATATATTGTGCGTAAGGTATTTGAGGACATATTTATGTTTGTCGAAGAACAGATAAATAATAAGAGATAATAACTTTATGATTTAAAATCTTATAATCATAAAAGGAGATTTTTTGTTATAAATGTATTCCGTAAATACACCACCAGCTTCAATAAATGCTTCTATGCGTGATCGAAATCATGTGCTTGTTCGAATTAAATGACCCTGGTTCATATTGTACATTACTCTAACTATGGTGAATTTCAAAGAATCGTTGGTATCATGGGGTTGTTCATTGACCACGCCCTCAACAACGCTTCGCGCCAATAACTCCAATGGATTGAGATCTTGGGAGTTAGGAGGTCAAATGTCAGGGGTTATGTGATTATGAAAATTTCCAGCCATCCATTTCTTCGTTATTTGAGCATTGTGTCAGATCATGGATTTACTGATACGCAAACGACCATCCATTGTATACACTTTCTATCCAAGGCTTAACAAAAGTTTTTAGGAATGTTGGCAGCAGAGTTAACTATCATTCCTTCTAGAAAGAAGTGGGGAGACATTACATGGCTTCATTGTTCTCTACCCCCCCCCCCCCATAAAACAGGAGAGATGCAGGGACTGTTGGGAATTCAGAAGGGACTGCACATAAACATCTGTTATTTTTCATGTTAAATTTCGGAACTTGGTCAAAGTTTTTCTCGTATTAGATAAACGTAATGACATCATCTGCTTGATTTTTATGTTTGATTAAGATCTGATTAATCGATCTTCTTTATGTTTATATGATATAAATCGACCTTTCCTCATCACATAACAGTTACATCAGATGTTTTCGTGGTCATTTCTGATTGTTCCTTTTGGCGCATGAAAATCCATTGTAAGTGACCTCAAGGATTTTCTGGGATTGGCATCAATGGTCTGATGAACGTGCTGGAAAAATGCAGGTGTTTTGATGATGTCAGAGAGCGTTTGCATGCTTTTACGCTTTGAAACTGTTGATATATATATGTATGTATGTTTTATGTGTGGGTGTATCTGTTTATATATATATATGTATGTGTTTTTGTGTGTGTGCGTATCAGTGTATTTAACACATATATATATATATATAAATATATATGTGTGTGTGTGCACACATATATATATATATATGTACGTGCGTGTGTTTGTGCGTGTGTGTATGTGCATCTGTGCATTTATATATATGTGTGTGTATATGTGTGTGCATATGTATATATATGTGTGTGTGTATCTGTGTATTTATATATATATGTGTGTGTTTATCTGTGTATTTATATATATGTATGTGTATGTGTGTATATATATATATATGTGTGTTTGTGTATGTGCATCTGTGCATTTATATATATGTGTGTATATATATATATGTGTGTGTGTGTGTGTGTGTATGTATATATATATGTGTGAATCTGTTTATTTATATATATGTATGTGTATGTGTGTGTATATATATGCATGTGTATCTAAGCATATATATATATATATATATATATATATATATATATATATATATATATATACCAAATAAAACAACAAATTTCTACAATTGTTAGATCAAGGTTTGAACCGTTGCATTACTTACTTGAATTCTCCGATTTTTTATGACACTATTGGACTCTACTTTGAGCAAAAAAAATCAGAATTACTCTCTGTTAGGTACTTATGCTATTGTAATGGACTCTCCATAGATAATAAGTGGGGTAGCAGTGGCAAGTCTGGTAGAATGGCATCTCGCGGTCTTTGACTGCGGACGCCTCCTGTCGAACTCTGCGTTAGCAGAGAGGAACAGACAAGCTTTGCCGAAGGGCAAGGTTTCGTCCGGGGAATAGACAGGGCCTGAACCCGTCTAATCGGCTTCAAAAGGCTATTTTTTGGCCGAGCCTACGGGCTCGGGGAAACCCATAAAACCGGCCTTGTGCCATATTCTTTTCCGTGGGTGAAAAGATAAATACCGAATGGCATCTCGCGGTCTTTGACTGCGGACGCCTCCTGTCGAACTCTCTGCGTTAGCAGAGGAACCCAGACGAGCTTTGCCGAAGGGCAAAGTTTCGTCCGGGGAGGTAAGAGGCTAGGGCCTGAACCCGTCTAATCGGCTTCAAAAGGCTATTTTTTGGCCGAGCCTACGGGCTCGGGGAAACCCATAAAAAACCGGCCTTGTGCCATATTCTTTTCCGTGGGTGAAAAGATAAATACCGAATGGCGTCTCGCGGTCTTTGACTGCGCACGCCTCCTGTCGAACTCTCTGCGTTAGCAGAGAGGAACCCAGGCGAGCTTTGCCGAAGGGCAAAGTTTCGTCCGGGAGGTAGACAGGGCCTGAAACCCGTCTAATCGGCTTCAAAAAGGCTATTTTTTTGGCCGAGCCTACGGGCTCGGGGAAACCCCATAAAAACCGGCCTTGTGCCATATTCTTTTCCGTGGGTGAAAAGATAAATACCGAATGGCGTCTCGCGGTCTTTGACTGCGCACGCCTCTGTCGAACTCTGCGTTGAAGAGGAACCAGGCGAGGCTTTGCCGAAGGGCAAAGTTTCGTCCGGGGAGGTAGACAGGGGCCTGAACCCGTCTAATCGGCTTCAAAAAGGCTTTTTTTTTGGCCGAGCCTACGGGCTCGGGAAACCCACATAAAAACCGGCCTTGTGCCATATTCTTTTCCGTGGGTGAAAAGATAAATACCGAATGGCGTCTCGCGGTCTTTGACTGCGCACGCCTCCTGTCGAACTCTCTGCGTTAGCAGAGAGGAACCCGGACGAAGCTTTGCCGAAGGGCAAGGTTTCGTCCGGGGAGGTTGACAGGGCCTGAATCCGTCTAATCGGCTTCAAAAGGCTATTTTTTTGGCCGAGCGTACGGGCTCGGAGAAACCCACAATAAAACCGGCCTTGTGGCATATTCGTTTCCCGTGGGTGAAATGATAAATACCGAATGGCGACTCGCGGTCTTTGACAGCGCACGCCTCCTGTCGAACTCTGCGTTAGCAGAGAGGAACCCGGACGAGGCTTTGCCGAAGGGCAAGGTTTCGTCCGGGGAGGTAGACAGGGCCTGAACCCATCTATATATATATATATGTTTGTGTGCGTGTGTGCGTGGTAGTAGGAGTAGTAGCGTGCGTCTTGCTATTTAATCTTTCAAAAACGTTTAAGAATAGTTTTTTTTTTATGTTTATGATTAAGTACATAGATAAAATTAAGGACAGATTTTTTAAGTGTTCTTTTGAAATTATACATTTCCCTTTTATTTTCAGCTAAAATAAAAATGTCTTCTATATAGCTGTCATATACTTTAGGCTTCGTAGCCGTTCGTTTGAGTGTAAATATTGACATCCCCTTTCACGACCCTAATGGCAATATTTACACTCAAATTAAACTGGGTTATACAAATATCTATCTATCTATCCATCTATCTATCTCAACTCCGTATCTATCTATCTATCTATCTATCTATCTTAACTCGTATATTATCACCTCAATATTTTCCTATAATATTTTTTCTTCGTCTTGTTCTTCTTCTTGTACGCGAACGTTCATGGCTCTCCACACTCGCCCATCCTTTGTAGCGGTTAGTAAACTTTCTCTTTTGGCTACTTCTACTAACCCTAAGGAGGGATATATTTAACATCAGGAAGAGGCAGCTGAAGTTTCTGGGACACATACTGATGAAGAATGGCCTGGAGAATCTGATTCACACGGGTCGAAGAGAGGGAAAGAGACACAAGGGAAAGAAGCGCGTGACATCCCTGGCGGTATGATAGAACGTTGTCTGGGGAGGAAGTAGAGGAAAGAACTTGCTGAGAGATGCAAGGAATAGAGGAGGATGGAGAACCATGATCACCTACGTCCTGAAAGGACATGGCACATAAAAAAGAAAGATGAGTTGTTTTCCTCTCTACCTGTAGCCTGCAAAATATTCTGTGAGTGTCAAATTTTCTAAACACTTTTTCCTTATTATTTGTCTTAAGAAATTTAAATGTTCCTTACTCAGTATATTTACAACTAGCAGTAGAACCCGGCGTTGCCCGGGGATATAACAGTAAGAGATAGATCAAGTATCCACCATCATAAAGACTGAAAAATAAAATTGACAAAGGTTATTGAATTAGTGAATTTTTGTTTTATCGGTTGAAAAATGTAGGAAATCCGATCCCATATATAAAGGAACACACACACACAAACAACCTGTTTTTTTTTTAACCCGATGTGAGCTGTCCCCCTTTCATTCTCACGATGTCTCTTAATCGTGTTTTCAAATTGATTTTGAGCAAAAACAATTGTATTTTTCCCATTTTTGGTGCTGTCAGAACCACCAAAAGGTAATTTTATGTAGTCCTGTGAAGTTCTGTTGAAATCGGTTGAAAAATGTAAGAAATCCGATTCAATATATAAACGTTACAGACACACACACACACACACACAATCTGCGTTTTATAATAAGTAAGATGTATTTACTATGTATTCTCACTATCAACTAAATGTAAGTGTAAATGGAAGCCGGTTTACTATATCGCTAGCTAATCCCCAGGGCAGACGCCTGCTCAGGCACATTTGTGTCGTTCAACACCCACAGAGCCCATCCGTGGTTTATACTGCACATATCCTGAATGGACCTTAGTTAAAGCTATCTAATGGGATCAACAGTCTAAGCAGGGATAGCACGCTCAAAGCCTCGGTCACGATGACTTTTGTCTTCATCCTAGCACAACCACCGACGACAACCTAGGGTCAACCAAATGTGCCACACGCAGGGATCACCTGCTCTAGACCGAAAACATCAAGTCCTGACAAATCGACCAGGTGAGATTCGATCCCTGGTTTCATGGTCAGAAAGCGAACGTTCTAAACATTCCTCGCGACGACTTGCAAATCCATGAAACTTTAAGTTGCACTACAAATGTAGGTATATATATATATATATATATATATATATATATATATATATATATATATATATTAAATTTCATTAAATATTATGTTTTGTCTATTTATTTTATGTAAATTCTTTTCATATCGTCTGATAAGCTTCATAACATTATCATTAAAATATGAAAGAAAATCACCATATTGATACATATTTTTTAATCCTATCTACGCTTTCGGCTTACATAAGATCAAAGATGACAATTACATTACAATAAATTAAACAATACATGGACATGGCAATAATGATTCTCTGTTTGTTGTTGCGTGGAAGATTTCTAAGCAACGTCAAACTCGTGCATACCAGACGCTGGAAGCAAAAATCGCTCTGCAGCTCATGATGTCACACCTAACCACGCGCAAGAGAAAACGAGAAGTATTAAGTTGTTATAAACGTTGGTATAAATATAAGAAGAATAAATCATATATATATATATATATATATATATATATTAAGAAATGGACAAAGTCCGACAATTTATTTATTAAAGACATTTTTATGTTTAACGTTGTTTTTTTTTTTTATAGATACAAGTATTTAAGTAAATGCTCTGTTTATAATAAACAGTATTAAATAACATTTACCGGCCTGTAAATGTTATTTAATACTGTTTATTATAAACAGAACATTTACTTTTAAATACTTGTATCTAAAAAAAAAAAAGAACGTTAAACATAAAAATGTTTTAAATAAATATATATATATATATATATATATATATATATATATACATATATACAATTTATTCTTATATTTCATTTCATATTTATTACTTATAAGAATTAATTATATATATATATATTATATGTATAATTTATTCTTCTTATATTTCGCATTGGGAAACACTAAACCAAATGATATACGCACATTCTAATACCTATATGGAAATTATTACTAATTTTCTTACATTACAGGACAAAGTAATTTTAGTGTCATTTGTAAATTTGAAATAACGTTGTAGCAACGCCTTTATCTACCTGGGATAAAACCTTTGCATTAAATACCAGAACTACACGAAAAATTTTCATAGTTTTCCTATTTGAATTTTCTGATGACTAATAATTCTGAAGTTAATGACGTAATAAACTGATGGCGGGTTCTGAGAAAATAAAATATAACTTGAAATTCCCCTATCGCATCATTAAACATTTCAGCTTAACAATTGGGAAGATATATAGCAAAAACGATAATAAATAGAAAAGACGGTACATATAGAAACTTTTTTCTATTTTACTAAAACAGACTTTAAACACGGGAGAGTTTCATTGCATCTTGTGTCTTTTTTTTTTCTTTCATTTTCTCACGGAAGCAAAGTAGCGTCTCTGATACGTTTTTTTCCGTTTTTCTACGTGATCAAATTCCAACAAACCATTATTTCTTTCTATTGGCTGGGCGTAACTGTTGTGCTAACTAAGTAAAAAAAATGGAAGGACAAGCAGATTCATGATATCGTATAACATTTGTCGTGGGACAACAAAATTTGCAGTTGCAAATATGGTTAGTTTATATTTAAACACCTGTTCGTTTCTAATCAAATGTAAACACGGTGTTGTTTTATTCTTTCGGTAAAGCACTTTTTCGTTTTTTTTTTTTTTGTTTGTATTTTTTTTTTTTTGTTTTGACTTGTTTTGCTGTGAAACGTTCAGACATCTGATTCGCGGCGTTCATATCTTCTTATCTAACCATTCTCTTTGAGGCATTTAGGCATTACGAAAATCCTCAAATCAGACGCAGAAAATATTAATCATCGCATTGGATGGATAGCCCTTGTCTCTATTAGTTATTGACGTCGATCAGGTTGACCGCTGGCTATTTGCGGGCAATTTCTTTCGGTTCTCTTTTCATTCCGAGCGTTTCTCTTCTTGTGAGGATCTCTCGCAAATATTGATTCAAGCCAGGACTTCATGATTAGCTGTGTGCCTTTCGGCGTTTATTCAAAATTACCGAGAGTTTTTCATCATCTTTCCCTAGAATATATTTCCGCGCATGCGCATCTGTAAGTATGATATGTGAGACAACTTAAAACAAATAACAATAAAGCTAAATTAGGTTCGAGGCGAACTCAGCAGTCGAGAGGAACTGTGGGTAATTCTTGACATAAACACACATATATATATATATATATATATATATATATATATATATATATATATAGAGAGAGAGAGAGAGAGAGAGTATATATAGCGTGCTTCATGTTGGAAATATCGGGTATTTCAAACCTTAGCCTGTAGACAGTGTTTGAGTTAAGATCAAAACGAGGACTGCTCCATTGAGGAGATTGTTGCAAGGCAATCATTCTACCACCAGTAGCTATTTTCGTACTAGGTCATAGCAACCTCTCTTTATTTATCTATCTATCTATCTATCTATCTATCTATCTATCTATCTATCTATCTATCTCAGATTGTTCATATCTATCTATCTATCTATCTATGTATCTATCTATCTCAGACTGTTCATATCTATCTATCTATCTATCTATCTATCTATCTATCTATCACATACTGTTTTTATCTCTGTCTGGGTCTATTAATTAACTATCTATTAATCTATCTTAGTCTGTTCATATCTATCTATCTATCTCACTCTATTCATATCTATCTATATATCTCAGTATGTTCATATTTATCTATCTATCTCAGTCTGTTTATATCTATCTATCTATCTATCTATCTATCTATCTATCTATCTATTTTATGTCTGTTCGTTATCTATCTATCTATCTATCTATTTATACATATGTGTGTGTGTGTGTGTGTGTGTGTGAAATGGACAAATTCGGACAATTATTTTAAGACATTTGTTTTGTGTTTATACGCTCTTTTTATAGATACAAATATTTAAGTAAATGCTCCGTTTATGATAAATAGTATTAACGACATTTACCTGCCTTGTAGCATATCTTAGTATTGCTCAACTCGAAATATATAACATAGATACTGGGCTCATCAGGCAATAATATAGAATTTTTTTATTATGAGATTCTACAAGTTACTAGTATACACCTAGCATAGGATTTTACGAGACAAAAATCTTTGAAGGAATTTTGGACATTAACTGACTCGTTGAAATGCTTTCCTTGTATGAAATGTCCAAATGTTTGAAAAAAGTGGAAATCAGTTGGCGAGAAGCCAGTTGTATATT